>PVKA01046807.1:0-14713 GCA_004027165.1 Ctenomys sociabilis
TTTTTTTTTTTGTTTCTGTTTTTAATGTTTTACGACCATGGGATTTAGGAAGAACCACAGGATTTAGCAAGAACCACAGGGCTTAGGCCTGGGCAAGGCGAACCCGGAGGACGCGGAGCCCAACGTCCTAGACTTAGAAGCGCTAGCCCCACCCCACCCCCCGCCTTCACGCTCCACACAGCGACGCACGACTAAGGTCCGTACTTCGCGCGCCTTCCTGCACTGCTGTGGCCATCTCGCTCAGGAGCTCCTCCACGACTGCTGGTAACGCGACGGCCACAGCGCTAAAGGTTAGCCGCTTCACTGCGGTCTCCTGGACTCCAGCCTCGTGCCATTAAAAGATTATTTTTATTTATTTATTTATTTATTTATTTATTTATTTATTTATTTATTTGTGGAACCGGGGATTGAACTCAGGCCCTTTTGCTTTCCAGAAAAGCACTTATTCCATTGAGCCATCTCCCCGGCTCCTCCTCCTTTTTCTCAAGACAGTCTCACTGTGCAGTTCAGGCTGGTCTTGGGATCACTTTTGTAGTCCCCAGGCTGGTCTCAGATTAGCAGAGCTCCCTATGGCTCAACCTCCTGAGTGCTGGGATTATAGGTACGTGCCACCATGCGCAGAACACTGGGCACCCACATCCAGGGCCAAGAATGAAGGGCATGTGGGGCCAGGGATCGAATTTGGATTCTTGTGCTTGCCAGGTAGATGTTTATGCCTCTGAGCTATCTCTCTGGCCTCTGAATTCTGAAGTTCTAAATACTTTATGTACTATGCCTCATCCTTTTCTTCTACTGGCATTTGGTATTATTTCCCATATTTCTAGCAAAGGATAGTGTTGTCCAGTGCAGTTAAGTGACTTGCACATTGCCACATAACTCAGGGTGAGAGGCACCATGCAGAGAGCAGGTACTACCTGTATCCCAGTGTGGGCTTCTCATCTCAGCTAACACAGCTCGAAATCAATTTCTTTTTTTAAATATTTATTTATTTATTTGGTACAGGGTCTCACTATGGAGCTCGGATTCATAGTGATCCTCCTGTTTCAGCCTCATCAACCCTGCGATCACAGATGTGTGCTACCACAACTGGTTTCAAGGTTGGCATGGTATGCCTGGGGTTCCCGAGCCAGCACAGCATGCTGCACTGGGGATCAAACCTGGGTCATTGAACTTTCCAGTCAGGTGCTTAGATCTCTGAGCTATTTCCCCTAACTCTACAGCTAGTCTTAGGACAGGTGTCAATGTGTCCTGGACAACTGGAAGGAACCATTGTACTTCAAAGGGCTTTCTCTGGAACTACCAATTCCTAAAAAAGGTTATTTATCCAAGAAACTCCATTTTCATCTATTTCCTGCATTGAGCTACTATGTAAGATGGTACTTGCAAAAAATAGTTCTAGTGTTGGCAGACAAAAACAGTTTGAGCCCCACAATCCATATGAACTCCAGCATCTCCTCAGCACTGAGCGTGATGTCCTAAACCAACCCACACCATCCCCTGCCAAGGTATAGAGTGGGGCCCTCCACAGAGGATAAGGGCAAGGTCATGAGCGTGGAATGATTAAACCTCTGCCTGGAGTTCAGTGGGGGTGGTGTGGGACCTTCATTTCCGCCTCCAGCCAAGGAAAATTCCACTGCCTTCCCATCCATCTGCAGCAGGAAATGGATCTACCCCTGGCATGGGCCAGATGCCTGTATTTGTCATCCAGCTAAACATGAGCCAAGCACTTTCTTTTTCACCTGGCAGGTACAGAGCATGTGGAGGAGGAACCAAGTGATGGTGCAGACCCCAGCCCTTTGTTACCCCAAGCCGCAGTTGTTGAAAGGCTCATTTCTCCTCTGTGTCTCGCTCCCAGCTAAGACAGGCAATCTCTCCTGTCCCCAGAAGCTGCTCTTTGCAGCAGCAAAAATCTATAGAATTGACCCAGGAGGGGGAGGGGAAAGGGCAGACTGTGACCCAAGGAAGGCTGTGGTCAGAGGCGAAGCTAGGAGCTGATAGAAGATGGAACAGAGCTTCTGGCCAAGCCTCCCTGGATAACGATGGGCTGCAGCCTGCTGGGACTGGGAGGGACGGAAGGCCAGAGGTTCTCCTAGGTGAAGGGGGCTGAGGCTGGGTCTCCAGTCCCTCAAGTGAGAAAAAGGGCGGGGGAGAGGCTGCTGATTAGGATGAAAGCGTGACAGGAAAGCAAAGCCTGCAGTTGGATTTATGTGCACTCGGCCAGGATACCAGGAGGAGGGTACCTGACAGTCCCCATTAGAGAAGGAGAAATGGAAGAAATTAAGCATTGTTCTGTTTGGGGAACCCCCTGAGCTAGGGAGTGGAGGAGCTCCTGCTGAATTCATTACTGAGGGAGGCCTATTGTCCTCGGAAAAGCAAATAATGCTACCTGGAGGCTGTGGAGTCTGATTTGGAGCCCACCGGGGCGAGGCACCATGTGGAGCTCTGAGAGCTCCCACACACAAACCACTCTTCTCCTTGGAAGGGTGCTCTAGGTGGGGTGGGGTCGCTGTGTCTGGCTTAGCAGGGACCAGCTGTCCCATACAGTGGTGGGGAGACCCCTGGGGAGAGCTAAGGTCTGGGAGGACCTCACGCTTGAGACTCAGCAATGTGGTTGTTGTTTCGGGGTGATGGGGAGCCATAAGCTCTTCTTAGGACCATGGTGGAAGCCGCCGAAATGAGAGCAGAAGGGACAGAGTGGGACCGCTCCCTCTTCTCCTCTCATCAGTGAGGACATTTACCCAGGAACGTCATACCAGTAGTTTGACAGAGACTGAGAGCTCTTGCTAGATTTTAGACAGATGGCAGAAAATTCTAATTTGGTTATACAGCCATTGTCTTGTGTCCAACCAATCCCGTATCACTTCATTGAACCTGTGCAGCATTCCTGCAAACTGGGTATTCTCCTTTCCCTGTCACAAATGAGGACACAGGCCCGTGGCATTGGCTTCTCAGCGTGGGTGCAAGTAATACATGGTTTTATCTACCCAGAGAATAAAATAAATCTTTCTCTTTAGCCCACTCAACTCAGCCAGCTACACACACACACACACACACACACACACACACACACACACACACTTCACACAATTAGTATATATTTGTAGTTCATAATTATTACATTTGCTGTAGGAAGTTGGTATATGTACAGAACACATCTTTCTCCTCTTTCTAAAATTCCCTTCCCTCCTGCACCTTTTGGTCTCCTTTCCTTTTGTGTGGGGTTCTAGACGCAGAGGGTATCTCAGAGTCTATGGTCCCCTTCCACCATTTTGTCGAAGACCGAGGCAGAGCATAGAGGAGACACCGAAGGCCTGTGTTATCTCCAGTTGTCCAGGGGCCTCTCAGCTTCAGCTGTTACCTGTCACCAAGAGTCCTCCTTTTACCCAAAGGTCTCAGCACAGTTCCTTAGTTGGCAAATTGAGTCACCCCTGTTTATGTTCTTTGTGCATCTGAAAATGGCGTTGCTATTGGGAATCCCAACATGCTCTGTTGCCGGGACCCTGCTTTCCTCTCTGCCCTTTAGTTTCTGGTGCCCAATTCTTGCCCTTGCTCTTTCTCACAGGAATCACAGTCAACCACCTCCACTATTTCAGGGGCACCTTGTGGTAATATCACTTGCCCTTCACTAGAAGCTCCAGAACTGGACAGTGGGTTATTTTAAACAGCTGAGAAAAGTGGGACACAGGTTAAATAAGCATCCAAAGCCACATAGCTAGAAAGCAGCAGAGTACAAGTTGAAAGCATGTTGGTCATGCTCCAGATCTGCCTTCATGGAAATAGACTTTTTTGTCTTTATGCTACTCCGTCACCAGGCAGACAGTTGTCAGTACCACTGTATGTCTAGGTTGGGGCTGTGTTACTGAGCAATGCACCCTGTGCAGGTACTGAGAGCCTGACAGTGAGAGCAACAGCAGTGTTCTAATGACATGTAGAACCTGTATCCACAGACCTGGCAGAGTGGAAAGCATTCCATACTTGTTGTCTTAAACACCCAAACAGACACTCCAGAAAGCACGTAATTTATGCCTCTTCTCTCCACATATGAAACAAGGTGAGAAACGAGTAAATCAACCAAATAGACCTGAAAAGGTGACTGATGTGTGCATAACCACATAGCTGGTAACAGAGTCTAACATGCTCCTTGCTCTGCATGACATGTATTCTGGGTCTCTCCCATTTATCTGTGTTGGAATTTTTTCCATAGTGCCCTGAAATTTTAACTTCATAACTCATTCTTCCTCTCCCTAACTCAGGGCCACCTAGGTTAATGATTTCTTATGTGGTCTGCCTTTCTTTCAGATTTAGTGGGATTGCATGATTCTTGAAAACTATTCTGTATTTAAAAGACGCAGTCCAAGAAACAAGAGCAGGTTTCACAGTGCATAGAATTATCCCAATCCACCTACCAACCCACCTATTTAACCATCCATGGATTCATCCACCCATCCATGCATCCATCCTTCCACCCAGGGATCAATCCATCCATCCATGCATCCACCCATGTATCCATTCATCCATCCATCCACCCAGGGATCCATCCACCCAGGGATCCAACCAGCCCCACATGCATCCACTCATGCATCCATCTATCCATCCACTCATGGACCATCCACCCATTCATGCATCCACCAATCCATGGATCTATCCAATCACACATGCATTGACCCATCCATCCATCGATCTATCCATCCACCCATGGATCTATTCTCACATCCATTTATTCATGTACCCATTTATGAATCCATCCCTCCATCCAACAAGCATACTCAGAATCCACCAAGTATCAGGAAGTATTAGGAATATAGGAGTTCGAAGTATTAGAAATATAGGAGAGATCAAATCATAAGAAGTTTCTATTTTCACAGACATTATATTGAACAGATAGAACATGGATGAGAAAATTAAAAGAATTTCAGGAAATACTGATTGTAATGAAGGAAATAACATGATGATGTTAGACTGACTACTGGCTGCTGTTTCAGCCTGAGTGGTCAGTGAAGATATTTAAGATTCAGAGACATTTGAAGCACAACTAGATCTCTCAAGATTTGGGGAAACAGTCTTCTGTAGAGAGGGACTAGGAATTGGCTAGGTAGTGTTCTGGTCACTGACACTACTAACTCACTAAATTCAGGTTTACTCGATCTTATCAATAATCTTACTACAGGAGGAAACTGAAAGGATTCTGGGTGATTCAGTTCCATTTTACAGAAAGGATAATGAAAGAATAGAGTACCCAGAGCCATTTCATGGCCACAGAGATGGGTGGAGCATAGACAACAAGCACAACTTAAGGTAACATTCATTTAAAAGCAACTAGGAATTTGAATTCTGAAGCACCTTTTCTGTTTGTGAACATTCATAATTTTTGCCTTTGAAGCTCTTCCTTTTCTCAGAAGCAAGCACTAGTTATAGAATTTTATTTTATTTATTATTATTTTTTAAAATAATTTTATTGAGAAACAAATAACAATGAGACAGTTTCAAAATTGATTAGTAGGACAGTTTCAATAATTAATACATTGCATGTTGATGTCTTAGTGGTTATTCACTGTACAAGATGCAGACATGATATCCTGTCCGTAAACACTATTGGAACAAATCTTTGTCTTCAATTAATTAAGAGAATGTAGCTATGTAGCAATACTATTTTGATAATACAGATACAAAATAGTTGTTCATTTGTATCCCCTTTTTTTGTTTAGTTTTGTCTGAGAAGGGTATTCCATTGTCATTTAAATATTATAGTGTGTGAATTCACTAAAATATTCCAATATATCCCAGTAGTTCATAATAGTAGTGGGTTTTCTGTAAGACTAGCAGTGTCAGAAGTTGTTAACTTGAGCCTTTTACAACTTAGCATATTAATATTTACTTTTTATACTTCATTTTTATACTTTTCTGCTAGATGGTTAAGACCAAGATAAAGCAAGACCTACATAACGAGAAATGTATCTTTTGTATCTATTGAGGTCTGTCAAATTCCCTCAGGATTTATCGGGAAACCCTGTACTGAAGTTTGTAGATCCTTTGTCAGTGTCAGCCATGTGGATGAGTCAGGGCCATTATTTGACCAATTTGCTCTCTGTGAAAGCCTGAGAGAATGTTTTCTCTCCATGTGACTCTCCTTAGGCACACTCTACATCATCAATCACTTCCTCTGTGGCCCCATAATCTCCTTGATCAGAAAATTTGGGAAGCAACTGAGTTACATGATGTTATACTATAGGTTCTTCCATATCCTGAGTCCTCACTGACCTTGAGAGGCTAGGGCCAAAATGTTGGCTGTCCTTGCAGCCCTTCTTTTTCTCTGATTTTTGGTCTGCAAACTTAGGTTGTTAACCCTCCAGAAGTGAAGCTTATTGTTATTAACCTACAACATAGACAACTGAGTTTAACCTCACTATCTGTCTGAATATCAAGCACCTTAGATATAAATGGAACAGATATTTTCCATCAAGTGTTGATATGTTAAACTTGAAGTCCCTTGAAGTTTAAGGGACTTTTCTTTAACATAAAGAAAAAAAATTAAAATAAAAAATATTTAAAACATAGGAATAAAAAATTACATATTTTCACACAGAAATTTAGAAATCTAACCATATACAGCATTGTAGCAGGACAGTTCTATGCCAATTTTTTCTTATCTCTCATTTTCATTTATGACCCTTTTTTAAAAACAAACATTTGCTTGAGAGAGAGTACAGCAGTAATTTGTATGTCATGACAAGCAGCACGTATTTAGAAGACCAGAATGACAGGCATTCCAAGCATGGCCCTGTTATTGCACATTGCTATCTTCGGTGCAGGTGCTTAGTTCACAGGTATCAGCATATATAGTTAGTCGGGGTGAGAATCCTAACAATTAACTGCTAGCTTCAAAAAACTGCTAAAGATTCTCAGGATCATTGCCTTACACATCTTGTACATATAAATGGATGGGCTTTGCCCCTCCCATGTTTCCCAGGTTTTCTCCTTGCCCTCTTTTCATTTTGTAATCCTCAACTTCTCACTTTCCTTTTAATTTTGTTATACCTTTCTATTTGTATTGCTTCTTTTGAGTTCTTATACTAGGGAGACTATATCATATGCACACATGTGGTTCTGGTTTATTTCACTTATGATTACATTTCCAAGTGGCATCCACTTAAATATGATGGATTTGAGTTCATCATTCTTCATAGCTGAGCAATACTCCATTGTATAAAAATACCACATCTTCTTCATCTATTCCTCAGGTGATGGGCATCTTGATTCTTTCCAAGGAGTTTGAAGTATTAGGAATATAGGAGAGATCAAATCCTAAGAAGTTTTCCAAGATTTGGCTGTCACAAATTGTGATGCTATAAACACAGGTACACATATATCATCATGATATGTTTTTTTCAGTTCCTCTGGGAAAATTCCCAGTAGGAGGATAGCTGGTTTGAATGAGATTTCCATTCCTATTTTTTTCAGGAGTCTGCACAGTGATTTCCACAATGGATATAGCAACAGTGGAGAATCATTCCTTTTTCCCCACAGTCTCTCCAACATTTGTTGTTGGTTGATTTCTTTATGATAGCCATTCTTCCTGAAGTGAGATGGTATCACAGTGTTGTTTTAATTTGCATCTCATGGATGTCTGGTGATGTGGAGCATTTTTTCATATATTTATTTGCTTCTTTAATTTTGTCCTTTGAGAAGTGTGTGTTCATCTCACATGCCCATTTCTGGATTGGGTCTTTAAATTTTGGAGCCCTAATGGTTTTTAATTCTTTATAAATTTTTCAGAGTATACCTTTGTCTGAGTGTTTCTTAGTCAAGATTTTTTCCAAGTTCGTGGGTGGTCTTTTCACTTTGTTGGTAATTTCTTCCGATGTGCAACAACTTCTCAATAAGTAGTGGTCCCAGTTGTAAACTGTTTCACATGTTACCCATGTGACTTGATTTTTGTTCATGAACTCTTTGCCTATCCCTATGTCTTCAAGAGTTCCTCCTAGTTTCTCTTCCAGAAGATTGAGTGTTTGTGTTTTAATGTTTAATCCATTTTGACTTTAGCTTAGTGCATGGTGATAGTGCATGGGTCAAGTTTTAGTTTTCAGCATGTAGAGAGACAGTTTTTCAGCAACATTTGCTAAAGAGGCCACCTTCCTTCCGGTAAGCATGTTTTGCCCCTTTGTCAAAGATAAAATGGTTGAGTGTGTTCCTGGTGGGTTCTGCATCTTCTAATCTAGTCTATTGATTCTCAGGTGTATTTTGTTGCCAGTACCATGGTCATTTTTATCACAATAGCTTTGTAGTATAATTTCAAGTCAGGAAATGTAATGAATCCTGTCTTGTCTTTGTTGTCCAGGATTGCCTTTGCTGTTCTAGGTCTTCTCTGGGTCCAAATAAATTTTATGAACAATTTCTCTATGTCTGTGAGGTATGTTGGTAGCAATAAGGATTGCATTAAGTCTGTACAGCAATTTTCAGAATATGGCCATCTTCACAATGTTGGTTTTTCCTATCCAGGAGCGGAGAATATCTTTCCACTTTCTGAAATCCTTTGCGATCTCTTTTTTCAGAGTATTATAATTTTCCTTCATACGATCTTTGACTTCTTTACTTAGATTAATTCCAAGGTATTTTATTTTCCACAGTGCTATTGTAAAAGGTATTGTTTCTCTAATTCCCTCTCAGTGTGTTTGTTATCTGTGTAGAGAAATGTTATTGAACTTTGGGTACTGGCTTTGTGTCCTGCTATGCTACTGAATTTGTATACCAATTCAAGGAGCTCCTTGGTGGAGTTCTTTGGGTCTTCCAAGTAAAGTATCATGCCATCTGCAAATAATAAAAATTTAACTTTTTCTTTACCTCTTCTTATTCCTTTTATTTCTTTCTCTTGTCTAATGGCTCTCGCTAATGAACTATATTTAATAGTAGTAGAGACAGAGGATATTCTTGTCTTGTAGCAGATCTGAGAGTAAAAGATTTCAGTTTTCCTCCATTTATGCAAGCCATTGGGTTGTCATTGTTTACCAGATTGAAATAGAGGGCATCTATTCCAATTTTCTGTAGGACTTTGAACATAAATTAGCGTTGGACTTTGTCAAAAGCCCTTTCTGCATCAATTGGGATGATCATGTGTTTTGTAGATTTGGCTCTATTGATATAATATATTTCATTTATAGATTTGCATATGTTGAACCACCCTTGCATCTCTGGAATGAATCCTACCTGTTCATGGTTATACTCTTCTTGATGATTTGCTGTTTTCTATTCGCTAGGATTTTACTTAGGATTTTTGCATCTATGTTCATGAGGCAGATTGGCCTGTAGTTCTCTTTGTTAGTTGCATCTTTCCCTGGTTTTGGTATCATCATAACACTTGCCTCCAGGAATGATTTTGAGGAGATTGCCTCCTTTTCAATTTCAGTGAAGAGTTTGAGGAGTGTAGGGATTATATGTTCTGTAAATGTCTTGTAAAATTAGCTGTGAATCCATCAGGACCTACCTGGACTTTTCTTTTTCAGCAGGTTTTTTTTAATGAAATTTCATATTTCATTGGCTGTTATTGGGTTATTGAGATTTGTTCTATATTCTTGATTCAGTTTTGGTAATTTCTACATTTCTAGAAATCTGTGCATTTCATCTGTGAGAGTTAAGATTCCCGAAGTAGCTCTTGATAATCTTCTGAATTTCCACTGGGTCTGTGGTGATTGCACCCTTTTCATTCCCTGTTACTTTTATTTGAATTTTTTCTTTCCTCTTTTTGGTGAGGTCAACTAGGGGCTTATCAACTTATTTAATCTTTCAAAGAACCAGTTTTTTGATTCATTAATTCTTTGAACTGTTTTCTGCATCTCGATTGAATTAATTTCTGCTCTAATCCTTATGATTTCTTCCCATCTTTTGGGTTTGGGTTTGGTTTGCTCTTCCTTTTCTAGATGTTGGAGGTGCATCATTAGGGTATTTATTTGTTCCCGTTCTGTTTTCCTAATGTGTGAATTCACAACTATAAATTTCCCTCTGAGAAGTGCTTTCATCGCATCCCATAAATTCCAATAAGTTGTGCATGAATTTTCATTGAATTGCAGATATTGTTCAATTTCTTGTTTAATTTCATCTGTGACCTGTGGTTGTTGAATAGGGTGTTGTTTAATTTCCATGTGTCTTAGTTCCTTTTTACTCATTGCTGGGACATATACTCAACACTCAAAATGAAAGAAGGAAAGTAAGCTCCAGTAACTGTGAGCTAAGTAAGCTCACAGTTACTGGAGGGTTCAGTCCATATTTTGCTGTCTCCAAGGCAAATTACAGCAGTGTATGGCAGCAAAAAGCAATGAAGAGCAGAGGAGGAGCAGCAGCTGCAGCCTCCATCAAGCCTCCTACACTGACTGTGAAGACTGGTGCTCCGCCGCAAAGATCAGAGCTCCTCCGAAGTGGAGCTGCTGCCAAGGTCCAGCTCCTCTAATGACTGGGACTTCTTAATGGAAGCCAGGCAGGGCAGCAGGAAGCCTTGCTCAATTCCTGAGCCCCGCCCACCTGCAGGGCTAGGCCCCCACGCTGAGAACTGCCAGAGCTGATTCAGTCGAGTTGACACAATGTATCAACTAACACACCATGTATTTAAGTTTTTCTTTGTGGTTTCTTTTGTAGTTTTTTCAGTTTCATTGCACTGTGGTCAGATAATGTGCATGGCATAATTTCTCTTTTCTTGCATTTCCTTAAGCATGGCCTATGGACTAGTGTGTGGTCTCTTTTAGAAAATGACCCATGTGCACCTGAAAAAAAATGTGTATTCAGCTGTAGTTGGGTAGAACAATGTCTACTAAGTCCATTTGTTTTAAGCTCTGGTTCAGTTGTGCTATTTATTTGTTAATGTTTTGTCTGCTTGACCTATCTTTTTGAGATAAGGGGCTGTTAAGGTCTCCTGTTAAGATTGTGGTATTGGATATTATACTTTACATGTCCATTAAGATTTGTCTTATGATATTGGGTGCTCCCACATTGGGTGCACACATATTTATGACTGTTAGCTCTTTCTCTTGAATTTTTCCCCTAACCAGTGTGTAGTGGCCTTCTTTATTTCATTTGACCCTTCTTGGTTTGAAGTTGAGACTCTGCGAACAGGACTGCTGCCCCTGTTTTTTTCTGAGGTGCTGGGGCATGAAGTATTGTTTTCCATCCTTTGACTTTGAGCCTATGAATTTCTTCATGAGTTAAGTGTGTTTCTTGTATACAGCATATTGTTGGAGTTTATTTCATAATAATCCACTGTGCCATTCTATTTCCTTTAATTGGTGAATTGAGTCCATTTACATTGATGGTTATAATTGAGATGTGTTGACTTATGATTGTCATGATATTTACCTGTTGTTGTTTACTCCTTTTAATTGCCATATGTAGTGGGTTCCTTCTGTTCTCAGGAAATCTGATCATTTTTGTCCCTCGCTAGAACATCTTTTAGTAGTCTGTGTAGGGTTAGCTTTGTCGTCATGACATTCTTCAGTTGTTCTTTGTCATGGAAATATTTCACTCCTCCATCAAACAAAAGAAGAGTTTGGCAGTGTGTAGTAGTCTGGGCTGGAATTTGTTTTCATACAGGACTTTTTTTTTTTTTTTTTTTTTGGCGGAACCAGGGATTGAACTCAGACCCTTGCACTTACCAGGGAAGCACTTATTCTACTGAGCCAACTCCCCAGCCCCTTCATACAGGACTTGAAGTACTGTGCTCCATGCTTTTCTTGTCTTCATGGTTTGTGAAGAGAAGTAAGCTATAATTCTGATGGGTTTTCCTTTAGATGTGATCTGTTTCTTTTCTCTAGCGGCTTTCAGCATATTGTACTTGTACTGGGTTTCTGGGACCTTGACTATTATATGTCTCAGTGTGTTTTTAACTGGCTTTATATTATTTGGAGTTCTTATGGTTCAGTTACCTCAATGTCAGATTGTTTCCCCATATTTGGGAAGTTTTCTTCTAATACTTCTGCCCATATTCTTTTTATATCATTTGTATTGACTTCTTCTTTCTCATTGATGCTTATTAGTCTCACGTTGTTCATCTTGGCATCATCTTGCGGGTGATGAATTATTTTTACTGCATCCTAGTTGTTTCTAACATATCTTTTCTTACCTTTTCACTAGCTGTGACTGCATCTTCAAGATCTGAAACTTTATCTTCACTTTAACCCAAATGGTTTTGCAAGCTTGTGATTGAGACTTCAAGTTCTTCTGTATCCCTTTGACTTTGCTTCGTGTGATCTATTTCTTTCCTGTATTGCTCATTCAAGGAATCTATCGTTTTTCTAATCTCTATTTTTTTTTAAATCAGTGTTTTCTTGAGAAGCAGTTATTCTTTTACTACAGAGATTATTTCTGATCTAATTTTGTCTATATGTTTTTGCATTTGATTCTTTAGTTCAGATGCTGTTAATTCAGAGATTGCTGTTTTATTTCAGAGGTTATTTCTGACCTGAATTCCTCTATACCTTTCTCCAGTTGTTTCTTTCTGTCAGAGGCTATTGATTCAGACATTTCAGCTGTGCAATTCCCAGTTTCTTCTGTGCTAGTGTCTTCTGCACTTGTCTGGGTGGGCTTGGTGCCCAAGATTACATTTTGCTCCTTCTCTTTGTCGTTTTGTATAGCACTGTCCTCTGACCTTCAGTGTAGAGCTTTGGTGCAGTTATAACCTTAGCACCTAGTGAAATTTGGGTGCAGATCTATGAAGTTTGAATTCATCCAACTGTACCTGGTTGGGGTCTGGCTGTTGTGCTCAGCTCCTTCCTTCTACAGCCCTTGGAAGTGAACCTGTTGTGCCCCTCTGGCAAGATGTTTTGCTCCTGGATTAGCTGGGTGGTTGTTGCCTGTAGTCTCTCTGCAAGGACTTCTGATGCAGAGTTTCACCCTAGACTTGTATGCCAGGACTGGGCTGGCTCTAGAGAGGGCCAGCAGGTGCAGGGCAGCACGGAAGTTCTCCCACACCCTTGCAGGGCCTGGGCATTGTCTTGGTCTAGAGGCATCCAGAGAGCATGGCGGAAGTTGTCACTCATGCGGCAGGCTTGGGCTGACTTCAGAGGGGTAGAGGGATCTGGAGAGCGTTGCGAAAGTTCTCGTTCGTGTGGTGGGCCTGGGCTGGGTCCTTAGAGGTCCAGTTGGCACATGCAGCATGGAAGCTCTCCCACATAATCGCCGGGCCCGGGCCTGGGCTGGGTCTGGACTAGAATTTTAAAGTGACACAGAAATCCAATGTAAAAACAGGTAAAATAATAATCCTAACATTTACTGAATATTTGTATTATGCCTAGAATTTTTCTAAATTCTTTCTATGTAGCAACTTTTCTTAACTTATTTTTTATAGCTGAATTATATCACAAATTCAATAATTAATACTTTATACCTTATCTTCCTAGTGTTTGTCCATAGTACTAGAAGCCAACTTAATATCTTGTCCAACCAAGAGCAAATCTTGCTTCTCATAGAATTATGCAGAAGCACGACATATTTATCATAATTGTATGGTTTATACACACACATCATGATTCTTCCTTTGCATACCCCCTTGTTTTTTGTCTGTACCTGTAAAAGATGAGCACTCCATTGTCATTAAACCTATTTAGGTGCCTGAACTTGGCGACACAATCCAACACAGTCCAGCATTCCACAATAATAGTGAGTTAGCTGAAGAAGTTGTTGACCATAGCCATATACAGCTCAACTTATTATTATGGCCCTACATTATATACCTCATTTTTATACTTTTCTGCTGGATGGTTAAGACCGAGATAGATCAAGACCTATGTACCAAAAGATGCAGGTTTTATTTTTATGAGGTCAGTGACGTCCCCTCAGGGTTTATCTTGTAATCTTGTATCTTACTGTGTAGATCCTTTGTCTGTGTTATCCATGCAGATGAGTCACGGCCAATGTTTGACCAGTTTGCTCTCTATCAGAGCCAGAGAGAAAATTTTCTCTCCATGGGACTCTCGCTAGGTACACTATAATCAATCTTTTTCCTCTGTGGCTCCATAATCTCCTTGTTCAGAAAACTTGGGGCACAACTGAGTTTCATGTTGTTACAGTACAGGTTTGCCTATGCCCTCAGTCTTCACTGACCTTGAAAGGCTAGGGCCAAAATATTGGCTGGCCTAGCAGCTCTTCTATTTCTTCAATTTTGATCTGTGAACTGAGGTTGTTAACCATCCAAGAGAAAAGCTAATTAGTGCACTGCAGCATATGCCGTTCAGTTTGCCTTAACTATATGACTCAATGCATTTTAGTTGTTGTTGTACATTTCTATTTGTATTTCTTCTTTTGACTTATTATACTAGGGAGACTATAAAATATTTTCACAGGTGTGTCTGGTTCATTTCACTTGCAAGTATATGTTCAAGTGGCATCCACTTCAATATAAATGTTTCAAGTTTATCTTTCTTTATAGCTGAGTAATACTCCATTATATAGAAATACCACATCTTTTTCAACCATTCCTCATGTGACAGACATCTTGGTTGTTTTCAAGATTATGCTATCACAAATTGTGCTGCTATAAACATAGGTACACATATGTCAACCTTGATACAATGTTTTCAGTTTCTCTGGGAAAATTCCCAGTAGGGGGATAGCCGGCTTGAATGGGATTTCCAGTCCTACTCTTCTGAGGAGTCTCCACACTGACCTCCACAATGGTTGTACCAGTCTACATTCCCACCAGCAGTGGAGAAGCATTCCCTTTTCCCCACAACCTCTC
>PVKA01046808.1:0-14714 GCA_004027165.1 Ctenomys sociabilis
CATCTCTCCAACCCCTTATCTGGCAGTCTTGAAACTCCCCTTGTTCTGCCAGTAGTTGCCTCTCTCCCCCGCCAGTTGCTGAGCTGCCCTGAATGCAGCTGGACATCTCTGCAGCTTGATCTTGATTTTCCTTTTAGTGCTATGAAATGCTGAGGTGGCTGTAGCTCCTCGGTGAGCCCTTGCACAGCATGTACGAGGCCTCGGATTCCAACCCCAGCACTGCAAAGTGAAGAGGGGGCTTGCACTCAGCACAATTTCCCTGCCAGGTATACGGGTGTCACCAGGGCCTTCATGGTCCGCGGGCTGATGTCGGAGGGTAGTGACCAGTGCTATCACTGCCAGTGCTGCCTCCAGGTGCATCCCAGGTGCCCCCTCAGTGGCTGGAGCCAGAGGGGAAGGCGTTGCACGACAGGTGCAGCCACCTGGGTCCAGTCTGGCGCTCCTTGGTGGCCGCAGCCTTGGCTGTGGGTATCTGATTTTCCACTGTCTTTTTGGGCCTCTGTCCCCATCTTCTTCTAGGAGGCAGAAACAGCTGTCTCAGCTGTGAGAGGAGTCCCAGACCTTTGTTCTTTCTCCAGTCTAGAAGGGAGAGCAGCGCTGTCCTTCTATGGCTTCTCTCTCAGTCTAGGCTGCGCCACACCCTGTGCCTGGCCTGGTGGCCGATGATGTCACCATGTGCCTGCCTGTCTCCCTGGCTGCAAGCTGTGGGTGCATTGTTATGAGTCACCTGCTTGGAGTCAGCCCCAGATCACCTTTTCCTGGGCCTTACTTCTGCAGCCACTTCAGGGGTGGATAGCGGGCCACTGTGGTGGTGGGGGGAACACTGGACCTCTGTCCTTTCTTGGCTCTGTGGCGGGCTTCTCCACACCCCAGAAATTCTATGAGCAACAATAACAAAGTTAGGCTGGGGAGATAGCTCTGTGGTCTAAGCTCCTGCCTGGCAAGTGCAAGGACCTGGATTTGATTCCTGGTACCACATGCTGTGCTGGCCCTGGAACCCTGGGCGTGGTATACTAGCCATTGAAACCAGGTGTGGTAGTGTATGCCTGTAATCTCAGCGCTGGGGAGCTGAGACAGGAGGACTGAGTCCAAGTTGTGTAGCAAGACCTTGTACCAAATAAGTAAGTAAATAAAAGATTTTAAAAAATAAATAAATAACAGGCCTGGCCAGGGACAAATGGGAAGGGGGAAGGGTTAAGGGAAGGGTTTAGCTATAAAGCCCCTGCTTAGGCAGAGTGCAGCAGCCAGGGTTCGATTCCCTAGTGTGCCATGCTGGCCCCATTCCCAGAGCATGCTGGGAGGGCGAATGAGACTGGGCGTGGTGGTGCACGCCTGTAATATAGTGCTTGGGAGGCTGAAAACAGGAGAATCACTATGAGCCTGATCTATGTAATGAGACCCTGTACCAAATAAATAAATAAATAAGCAAACAAAGTCAAAGGCCGTTGTGGGGTGAGAGCTCTCTCAGCTTTCTGGTACAAACAGACAGGATGAACTCACTGAAAAATCCAGGCTATTACTGTGAGAACGTAGTGGGTTGGGCTGGATGTGGTCACACTCATCTGTAGTCCCAGAACTCTTGAGGCAGGAGGATCCCAAGTTTTAAGCCCAGCCTGGACAGGTCATGATTTCCTGCTGAGCAGTGCTTCCAGGCCCGGACCTTGTCTTCCTCTCCACCTGCACCCTTAGCTGGCCGCTGCTGCTCCAGCCCTCACTCCTGTGTTCACAGTGACAAGGAAGATGCGCTGGCCTGCCTGTGCTGCTTGCCTCCTTTCCTTCAGCTCCTACATGCACTTCTAGGCCTTGCTGCCCTGCTGGGGGGGTCACATGGCCAGCTGGAAGCTGCAAGGGTTGCTGGAAAATGAGGGAATGAGGGTTGCGATTGGCCCGTGAGTGGTCGCACAGGGTCAGGTGAATAACACGGAATGTGCTAGCAAGGGCCAGGGAGCACCGGACCTGCATGGAGGATTTGGGTGTGATGTGTCAAGTGGGAGCTGGGAATGTGGGCAGCTCTTCCCACATGGCTTGCCTTTCATGCTCCAGAGAACTAGCAGATATTGAGACAGGTGTCGCTTCCCAAGACGCTGAGGAATTGCTGTAATGGGGAGCTGTCTTGACCCCGTGCTGATGGCAGGTACCTGGCCTTTTTGTTTGGCTGCTCTGATGTTTCACAAAAAGAAAACATTTGAGGACCCTGATGCGTCAGGGTCCCTCTTGAGAAATGGGGGAGAACAGAGAGGCTTGGTGACTGGCCGTGAGACACAGCCTAGAGGACAGATCAGGCCAGTGAAAGGAAGGAAGGGCAGGGTGTTAGGAGGGAGTCCTGCAGGGGCAGAAAGGTCCGATACAGGTCCTCACCCAGGAGGGCCGAAGCTGTGCTCCTATAAGAAAAAGCTGTGCATGGTGGCACATATAAATCACAAATTTAAGCCTAGCGTGCATAATTTAGTGAGACCTTGCTGCAAAGTAAAACATAAAAAAAGAGCTGGGGGTATAGCTCAATGTGAAGGCCCTGGGTTAAATCCCCACCACCCTGCCCACAAAATTTGCTCATTTACTTATTTAGTAAATGGTGCAGAGCGCCTCAAGACTCACATTTAGTTGCCCATGCAGCACTTGAACTTGTGATCCTCCTGCCTTAGCCTCCCCAGCTTTTGATGTGTGCCATGAGGCATTGCTACAAGTTTTTTGGTTTTTAGTGTTTTGAGGCAGGGTCTCACAGAAGAGCCCAGGCTGGTCATACACCCACTGTGTAGCCCAGGCTGGCCTTGAACTTGAGGCAGTACTTTGCCCAGCCTCACAAGTGCTGGGATCACAGGCGTGCAACACCATGCCCAGTCTGCAATGCTTATTTAATCAATGTCTCATGTGATCTAAGGACCATGACCAGAAGACTGCAGATCCAGGGAGGGCTGGTGGGGTTGAGCTGTACAAGCACTTGGCTAGAAGTGTCCTGTCAAGTTGGAGCTGTCACCTAGAGCCCAGTGACCCTGAGCCCTGTCTCTGTCTTCCAGAGATGTCAGAAGCAAGGCCTATCACCAGGGACCTGCTCATGGAGACCCAGCTGTCTGAACCGCTCCTCAGGCCTCTGCTGACTCAAGGAGCTGTTCGCGTGACGCAGCCCTTGCAGAGAGAGGACCTTGGTTCCCCCGGGGTCACTGGCCTTGTGGAATGCCTGGAAGGCAGGTAGGTCTCAGAGTGCTGGCCTGGGCAGCCTCACTCCATGCCTTGGCCCCTCGCACTTCCAAAGTGGCCACCAGGGGCCTGGACACTGGCTACTGGGAGGGCTCCCTCAAGCCTTTCCTGCCTCTGCCCAGAGCCAGGCCCCTCCCAGCTCCATGGTAGGGCCTCTGGGCTGGCACCTGTGCCTGAGTTCCTGGAGCCTGGGACTTCCCAGCTGAACTGCTGCCTCACCTGTGGGGAATGTGGGCGGGCTCCGGAGCCCAGAGGGCCCAGATTTAGTCCAGGGCGTGTGCACACGCACACGCCTGCATTATGTGTTTGCACATAAGCATAACACCAATTGCATGTGTCCATCCCATCTCAATGGAAGACTTTAGTTAGAAAGTGGGATCATGCACTTTGACCTTCACTCCAATACAGAGATGACTGGTAGTTTCAGGATTGCAGAGTTGGTGTAGGGGTGGGTATCACAGGAGAGCCAGCAGAGGCAGAGCCAGCCTTTTTTTTTTTTTTGGGCAGAACCGGGGATTGAACTCACCCTTGCGCTTGCCAGAGAAGCGACTGTTCTACCCCAGCCCCCTTGCGAGCCAGACTCAAGCCTGCCTGTCAATTGTCCACCCACCCTGCCAAAGTCTGAGGTGGTCTGGGGAAAACGAGGGTGCCTAGACTTTCCTGGGGTTTAGTGATCCCTGAGTGGTGTCTCACAGCTGCCTCCATGCGGGTCCCAGGCGCCCCCTAATGGCCCTCAGAGAACAGCTGTGCGCGGGGCATGGGGAATCTCACCCGCCACAGCCCCAGCCACCCATCCCTCCCCTCAGCAACCTGGTGGCCCTGCGGTTGGCCTGCATTGGCGATGAGATGGACCTGCGCCTTCGGGGCCCTCGCCTGGCCCAGTTTCCCGGGAGGGCGGTGCACAGGTAACCCGCTGGGCCCGGGTGGGTGGGAGGCCCAGGAGCTGCCGTCCCTACTCCCAGGCACCCATGAACCCTTGAGCTCCCTCGGCCTTGGAAATGGCAGAGCCCTGGGCCCTCCTAGGCGCGGGCTTGGAGGGCAGTGTGGGCGAGGGGGCCCCAGGGAGAACGGCATGACTCTTGATTGCGGGAGCGGCAGTCACAGCCGTGTTCCAGCCCAGCACCCTGTGGCCGCGCAGGTGAGGACGCAAGAAGTCGTAGAGCAGGCGTGCAGCAGACAGCCTGGAGGCGCGGTGGAAGGAGTGGCACTGCGCCCCACTCACGGGAGCCCCCTCTGGTTGTCTTACAGCCTGGCCGTCACTTACAGCCAGACAGGACTCTGGGGTGTGCTCAGAAAGCTGACCCATGCTGTTACTAGCCTCGGGGACAACCTGCGGGCCTGGGGACGCCCAGCCCCCCACCTCTGGGTAAGCGCCCAGGCCTTAGCCGACCCCTGCCATCCTCCTCCGGGGGTGCCCATCTTGCTAGCGTGGGCCGCCTTTCTGGCCATCCTGCCTCATCTGGCCCTCTCTCCCGTCCCACAGGTGTCCTCTAGGCGGCTGCTGCCCGCCGTGCTGCTGTTGCTGCTGCTCCTTGGGATGCTCCATCTGCTGCTGCAGTGAGGCCGGCGGGTGGGCAGGGCTGGTCCCTGTCCATTTGCCACCGCGGCCCCAGGGGGCCGCTGCCCAGCCGGCTCCAATCTTTTTAATGGTAGTGTTTTCTGAAGATCATTTTTATATTTAAGCTCAAGATAGTGCTGGAACACTGCTGAGAACTCGCACCGGAGTTTGCACTGTTTTCCTAGGGAATGAATTCTTTATACCTCGGGGCCATTACTGGTTAATGCCTGCCCTGACCCTGGCTCTCCGGGGGTGGCTGTCCCTGGAAGGAGCCCCCAGCTTGTGGGGGGCTGGTCACGTGGGTGTCAGAGGTGTGCCGGTCACACCCCGTGTCAGTGATGCGCCAGGCACACAGAATCTACTGGTCTAGATTTCTGAGAGGTGGAGAGTTCAATAAAACGTTGGTTTCCAGCTGGGCTCTTGTCCTCTATGGGTTGCAGCGCCCCTAGAGGCCGGTCGTGGTGGAGGGAGGTGGGCCCTGCCCCGACTGGTGCCCCCTGGCGGCAGGTCCTGACTCGGGTTTGCAGTGTTTGCTCCAGCTATCCTACCCTGGTGCCTGAAGTCTGTCATTAGAGGTTCTTTTGGACCTGCAGTGCCTTGAGGGCTGCGTGTCCTCTGTCCACTTGCCCTGGGGGCCAACTGGAGGGGCCAGGCTCTGCCCTTAGGCTCTGTACCTACCTGACCCCACTCCCACTGAAAATGCTCACACTGGGTTAGGGTTCCCACACCCTTCCAGGCCCCCCAGAACCTTGGGCCCAGGTTGCCCCTTGGCTCTCAAGCCCCAAGGAGGCCAAGGACTTCACTGACCAAGTGCAGCCCCAAGCTCATACCCTGTGAGGCCCTGCCAAGGGACCCAGACCAGGCCTATGGGCTGCTCACATCTCTTGGGGCTGCTGTGAGTCGACATTTAGAAGTCAGGTGCAGTGACCCATGCCTGTAATCTCAGTACTCTGGAAGGCCAGGCAGAAGGATCCCAAGTTTCATCTCAGTTTAAGCAGCTAAGTGAGACCTTACCTTGAAAGCAAAAAAAAAAAAAAAAAAAAAAAAAAGAAGCTCAGCATGGTGGCAGAGGTCTATAATCCAGTGTTTGGGAGGCTGAGGCAGGACGATCACTGTGTTCAAGCTAGCCTGGGCTACCAAGAGGGTTTGAGGCCAGCTTGACATAGAGTGAAAGTGTGTGCCAAAAAGGCAAAACAAAACAAAAAACAAAATTAAAGAGAGAGAGAGAGAGAGAGAGAAATGGGTGCTAAAGAAGTATCTTGGTATAAAGCCCTGAGTGCAGTCCCAGGTATGTAAAAGGTTCTCTGTAGCTGGGTATTCTAGTGTACACTTGTAATCCAGCACTCGGGGAGGCTCTGGAAAAATCATTATAAATTTGAGCCCAGCCTGCAGGACCTGGTGAAAGATAAAACATAAAGAGTCCTGGGCTACCGTGACCCTGGCTTCACTCCCCAGGACGCACAGAACAGCTCCTCTGCTTGGCATGCAGCCAGTACTCACTGAGATCAAGGTGAAGAGTTCCAAAGCTGCAGTGGTCCTCAGCCAGGGATGCGTGGAAGCTGTGTGGCTGCAGAGTCACAGTGCCTGGCAACGCTACAGGTGTGAAGTGGCCTGGCATGGGACAGCTGCCACAGAGGGGGACATCCCACACACCCCTAGGCCAGCAGGGCCTCCTCCGAGAAGGGCCTGGAATGTGACCTACAGCTGGATACTAAAGACAAGACACACCAGAGAGCATGTTCGCCCATGGTTCCCAACAGCAAGAGACAACACAGGGCTCAGGTGGTTCACAAGGGCTTGTGTTCAGCACCAACACCAGTGGGTGGCCTGTGGCCCACGACTTGGCCATGCCCGTGCACTGTCCCTGACAGGACTCTGCACACAGCAGGTGTGTGCCACACTTCCCAGACACATGAGGGACACAGGACTCAGTCTTCCAGCCGTTGCTGGCTGCTGAGTCCAGGCTGGCTGCTGAGGCCTTGCAGAGATGGGGCCAGAGGAGTTGCCCTGCTTAGGCTGGCATGGGCCCACCATCCAAAGTACATCCAGCTCCATGGAAGCAGCATGCGCCTTGTCCCTAGCACAAGCATTTTCCAGAGGGAGGGGACAGACTGGGTCATCACAGAGACCTTTATTCTTCCAAAGCATGGGCAAGTAATCCTTCCACTCTTCTATGTGGGAGCTGCAGAATGTGTCCTGGCTCCGGCCTGTGGGGTCACCGCAGAGACTGCTCAGGGTCTGGGGCCTCACTTGGATCCTCACCAGCCTGTAGCACATCCACATGGTCATAGGACTTCCAGGCTTGCAGGTTACAGCTCCGCAGGATGCTTCCCAGCTGCTGCCCGGGGCCAACTTCCCACGTCCTGGGGAAAGCAGCACCCCGCCTGCGCTCATAGATGGCGTGCATGGTCTGTTCCCACTTCACCGGGGACACCAGCTGCTGCCCCAGCAGGTTGCGGATGTGCTGGGCATGGGCATACCTGTGCCCGTTCACGTTGGCATGCACAGAGACCAGTGGCTGCTTAATGTTGATGGCCTTCAGAGCCTGCGCCAGTGGCTCCACAGCCGGCTGCATGAGGCGAGTATGGAAGCCGCCGCTCACTGGCAGCATCTTAGTGCGCCGAAAGTGGTACTTGGAGGAGTTCTGCCGGAGGAACTGTAGGGCCTGAGGAAGGGGTCACACAGGCAGAGGTCAGGGGAGAGCGGTGCACACCTTGTCCTGTGCACATGATATGTGCCCACCCAGGCTTGATCCCCCAAGCCTGGAGTAACAGTTTTGTTTTGCAGCAGTGAGGAATGAACCTGGGTCTCCCTACTGAGCTATGTCTCTGTCTCCAGCACCTTTCAGTTTTTATTCTTTTTCACTTTGTGATAAGGTCTTGCTGAACTGCCCAATCTGGCTTTAACTTACAATGCACCTGCCTCAGCCTCCAGAGTGCAGGGATTACAGCCAAGCACTACCATGGCTGGCCTTGGATGATACCTTGACACTTTTAGTTCTGGTTAAACTCTGGTGTACATCCAGGCTTCCCCAGGTCACCCTGCAGGCATCAACCACATGCCCCAACTGGGAAGGTAACCTCAGCCCAGCCCAGCAGAGTCACCATGGAAAACAGGTCTGGCCAGGGTGGCAGCTCAGGCTGGTCATTGCGCCTCTGAACTCCTCCTCCTGCTCCCTGAAACAGGCAGTCTCACCCACTCCCCATGGCTAACAGAAGACGGCACCCCCTAAGAAATGTGCTCACTTTCAACTAGAAGGCTACCTCATGGGGTCCAACGACTGCTGCACACCTGGCCTGAGAGCTTCACTCCACATGGGGTACAGGGAAGGGCCCTCACCTGGGCTCTTGGTAGTGGCACTTCTGGGTCCCAAAGAACAGACTAGGGACTCCAAGAGCCACACCCAAAGCCATGCCCAGGCTGCAGTGCACAGGCAGGAGTCAAGCCAGCCCTTCTGGGTGCTCCCTGAGGCTGCTGGGAGGAATGAACAGTCAGTCCTGTGATTAAGGTCCTTCCCGTCATGTGACTGTGGTCACACAGGGGGCTGCAGCTCTGTTTGTGTCTGAGGACATGTGGCAGGGGCCAGGTCCTGATATGGAGGAAGTGAGTGTGGTTGAGAGGGAACTAAAGTCAGAGGGAGACCAATGTGGGTTCAGATTCTGCCTCCAGCTACATGCTGTGAAGTGCATCTGTCAACTATTGGGGAGGCAGAGGCTCAGGCTGAGGCCAGTTTAGGATACACAGAAAAACGCTATCACAAAATGAAAACAAAACAGAAAAATCTGCCTTGTCCATCAAGTGTCTGTCCTCTGTCTGCCTCAGCTTGTGCTGAAAAAGGAATGAAAATCCGCCTCCAGGGGTGTGGTGGCGACCCCTATAATCCCGGCACTCCACACTCAGGAGGCCAGCCTCAAGTTGGAGGCCAGCCTAGGCTACAATGAGATCAAGGTCAGCCTGAACTTTATAGTCTGTCTCAAACAACAACAAAAAAAGTCACCTTCAAGCCAGGCGTGGTGATGTGCACCTTTGATCCCAGCACTCTGGGACTCTGAGGCAGAGAACTGCAAATTTGAGCCTAGCCTGGGCAACTTGGTGACCTCACCTCAAAATTTTAAAAGGGCAGGAGACATAGATGTCACTCAGTGTGCAGGTCCAGAGTTCAATCCCCAGTACGGCAAACACACACCCCCAACCCCCACAAATGCCAAGTCCTCTCCTGGGATTTGCTGCACTTCCTGTTCAGTTGCACACCTGTCCCCGAGAGCTGGGACCCCAAATGCCCTTTCTACCGGCTTCCTGCTCCTCTGCTTGTGACAGCACTTCCTGGAATACTGCTCACACTTCAGGAGCCCACTGTACAGGTTCCCAGTGTTGGACTGTCCCTGCCAACACCCCTCCCCTGAATGCCCCATGCACAGAGGCCTCCCTCTGACAGCAGGACTTAACTGAGTGGCCTGTGTGTCCCCAGTGCTAGTGACACCCACTGTCCCAGCTGGGATCTGTGAGGGGGCCCCACCACACCCACCTCCAGGTGTCCTGAGATGACCCTGCAGTGCGGGAAGAGGTAGTTGGACACCTCGCACACGGGATCCTTGATGCCCAAGGACCTGCAGTGCTCCTGGGCGTCCAGACAGGCAGAGGTGAACTTGGACTGTGGCTGGCCGAGCACAGACAGCATCCCACTGGGGACAGCTTCTGATGCCACCTGCATGGCCTCCGCGCGGACCTTCACGGCATACAGCCCTATGCCAAGCAGGAAGACAGAGCTCATGAGCTCTCAGTGGAGAGCAGCTGGGACTGACTCGGGTCCCCTTGGCTGACAGGGCCACCATGTACCTGTGTCTGTTAGATGCCACAGTCAGCCCATCAAGTCACTTCCTGCCAAAAGCCAGGAAGGAACAGGGCAGGGGTATACAGCAGGGGTGTTTTGGAGGAAAGGGATTCTGTCCAGGCACAGGGATTAGACAATGACACATGGGGATCTCCTGACACGTAAAAGGTGATAGATTTATACAAGAGAAACCAGAGTATTCTTCTGACATGTGACAAGGCGAGGCCAGGGATGCTGCTCCAAAGAGCATCCCACAATGAGACAGCTCCGCCCCCAAGGACTGCCCAGTGCAACACCAAAGTGCCCTATTGAGACACCTCAAGCAGGCTGAGAGACCGCACCCTGGACCAGCCCAAGGCTCTGCCTCATACCTTCAGCAAACTCCATGGCTCCGGCAAAGACGAGGGCCGCGAATTCCCCCACGCTGAAACCAGCAACGGCGACACAGTTCTCAATCACCTGCAGCAACAGATGCAAGTGAGGCCAGAGGCTCCGGAAGAGCTCAGAACCTGGGCCTGCACCTGCCACTGTGAGCTAGGTGCCACTAGCCTGGGGCTCTAGCTAGAAGAGGATCCACGGGTGGTCCTGACAGTCACGGAGTCCAGCCCTGTACTGACAAGGACTCCATGGCACTGCTCTGGATCCTCTCAGCTCTGTGTGGAGCAGCGTCAGGCCGTGGGGCGTGTGGAAGTGATGTGCAGAGGCTAAAAGCATCACGCTTTTCAAAAATCTTTTTGAGACAGTGTCTTGTATCAGGGTAGCCTTGAACTCACTTTGTAGCCCAAGCTGGACTCGAACTCAGCAATCCTCCTACTTCAGCCTCTCAAGTGCTGGGTTAACAGGCATGCGCTGCCACACCTGGCCTAAAAGCATCACTTTTGAAGTCACAGGCTGGGTATCTCAGCCTGGGAGAGTTCGTTCATCTCTGGGGGAGGTGTATGAAAATAATGTCTGTAAATCACTCAGCAGAAACCTGGCCCTGGTTAAGCACAGAACGGATGTCGCTATCAGCACTCAGGGGAACTACTTAATTTCGTTACTGCCCCTGAATACTTTCTTCATATACAGGTGTTCTTTTCCCAGGGGGGCTGTGAAGGTGCTCAAGGACTAGTTTAACATTTACTGTCTTCATGCTGCCCCACATTAAAAGGAACTGGTTCACCACTTTCAAATAAAATCACTCAACTCTCCGGGGCTGAAGCAGAAGGATCCAAAGTTTGAACTCAGCTGGAGCAACTTAGTAAGACCCTGTCTCAAATATAAGTAAAAGTGGCTGGGAATGTAACTCAGTATGAAAGGCCAGGGTTGAATTTCCAATATAAGGGGGGGAAAAAGTAGGATTGAGTTTAATCCTGTTTAAATCACGTAATACTGATAACTAAAAATCACAACCCCTTCCCCTGCTATACGTTATCTGCTCCCAGTAGATGCAAGCTCCCCAGGGGCAGGGCGCTGGGTTCTGCCCACAGCGCCTACAGCCGGGCCTGGCACCTCTGGAAGCTCAGCCTGAAGCTGCCCTGTGAGCTGGGCTCTGGACCCTGGCCATGCCCGCGTTCCCATCTTCCCCGGGCCTCGGCCTCACCGCTGGCTGCAGGTGGTGTAGTTTCTCCACGGCAGCCAGTGAAGCCACGAAGACGGCGGGCTGGCAGTGGACGGTGAGGTCCAGGTCCTCCTGCGGCCCGTGCAGGCTGAGCTCCAGCAGGTCGTAGCCCAGAACGCGTCGCGCGGCGTCGTAGAGCTCGCGCACGCGCGGGAAGCCCACCAGCCCGCGGCCCATGCCTACCACCTGGCTGCCCTGGCCGGGGAACAGCAGCACGGAGCACTGCCCGGGCGTCCTCCGCCGCGCCGGCGCGGCTGAAGGCTCCTCCGCCGCGGCGGTGGCGTCCCGCAGCAGCTCCGCTACATCCACGGCGCCCGGCGGGGGCACCGGGAAGCTCGAGGTGCCGCGAGAGAAGCGGAATCCCCGGCCTCGGGCCCACGCGACTCGCGCGGCTCCAGCGCTCATGCTGAGACACCTCCTCGACGCGCGCGTTACTGTGGCGACTGTTGTCAGATTGCGGCGGCGCGACGCAGCATAGCCCCTCGCGGATTTCCTGCCGGGCTGTCTGAAAGAAAGGTTCCGGGGTTATCTATTCCGTCCGGGCTCCAAGACTTGCGGCTGCGTGTTGGAGGCCTGTGACCGGCCCACTTCTTTAAAGTTCCCCCCACCCCCCCGGAAATAACTGGATATGACAGATCATTCGTGGACTAAACAGTGGATTGTAAATCGTCTTTTAAAAAATTGTTACGTATATTTGCAATACATAATCATTGCTTTCATATTAGGTTATGTAGCCTTAAAGACAAACGAAATCAATTTGCAGGAAAATAGAACTTGAGACATACTATTCAGTGAAATTTTACTCTTTCAACCCCGACTGTGCATAGTATTTGAAACTCTTCCACGTTCTTTCTTGCATACAATTCTGCCACAGCAATAAGCAAAACATCAGCTGTCTTTTGTGTTTCCTGCAAACCAGACACAGTGCCTGGCACATAATAAGCACCCAAAAAGTCTTTGCGTCACTAAACAAAGCCTTGTTGTTTTTGTTGTTGTTGTTGGTTTTTTTTTTTTTGTTTGTTTGTTTTTTGTCTTTTTGAGACAGGGTCTCACTATGCAGTTCAGGCTGGCCTTAAGCTCACTTTGTAGCTCAGGCTGGTCTCGAACTCACAACAATCCTCCTGCCTCAGCCTCCCGAGTGCTGGGATTACAGGCATATGCCACCATGCCCGGCTTGTTGTTTGTTTTTAATTTAGGACAGGGTGTACAGGGTCTCACTGCGTAGATCGGACTTGGAGTGATCCTCCTGTTTACAGCCTTCCAAATACTGGGATTTGCAGGCCCGCGCCATGCCAGTCTCAATCGTGTCTCAGAGCGCCCTAGGGGCGGGGCTGGCACAGCGGCCCCCGGATTAAACCCCTCCCCGCTACTTCTGCCTAAACAGGCGCTTTAATCTGCTAGGCTATTTGGCTGGCCCTTATTTTTACGTTATTTAACTTTCACAGCAAGCTGTAATGGATAGATGCAATTATTATCTTCATTTTACAGACAAAGTGCCCAAGATTGAGTGCTAGGAGGTTTAGTGAGAGATCTGGGATTTTTTGAAGGGTGTATATTGCGGGGTAGCAGACAAACTCAGGGCCTCGCACTTGCCAAGCAGGTGCTGTGCCACTGAGCTATACCCCCGGCAGAGACCAGAAACGAAGGAAGCATTGTTCAGCTCCTGATTGCTGCTGTAGGCCGCGTCAGAGGGAGAACCGCGCCCTTACCTCATCCCAGCAGCCCTCCTACCCTCTGATTGGCCCTCATTTCCGGTCAGCTTTCTCCAGGGAGCCTGGGACACCCATGCACCCTGCACTTCACAATGACAAGCTTGAGGAAGGGCCACATCTTAGTCTGCTGGCTGCTATAATGAGGCCACAGACCGCGGAGCCTTGATAACCGGAAAACATATTCCTTAGAGTTCTGGAGGCCGGGAGTGAAAGATCGAGGCGCTTGCAGATCCTGTGTCTGAAAAGGGCCTGCTTCAGGTTTGCAGATGACCACATAGGGGGAAAGTGGAGAGAGAAGTCCCCATACGTCCTTCTCTTTTGACATCATTCCATTCACCCGGGCTCCACTCTTAGGACCGTTCCCAAAGGCCTCATCTCTAACTACCATCACAAACTACACCAGCAAGCCTGCTTTGCTGGGTTTGACTGAAGAAACCAATAAACAAAGACCTAACTCTTGGGAACTCCACGGTGGCCTTGCTTTTGGAGGAAAGCTGCATGTCCAACTAGAGAGGGATTTGTTAGATGAAATATGGCCTCATAAAAGATACAAAAGGGATCTTCAGGTTAAGGCATGCACAGAGCACATGCTTCCTCTGGAAACCTATAAATGCACAGCAAAGAGGCCATTGGAAGATGTAAATCCCACACAGACAGAGGGAACAGGAAATGGGATCCCAGCGGCAGACTCTGGAAGCTGTGCAGAGGCAGGCTGGAGCCCCCCAGCTTGCCTGACCTCACACTAAAATCCCCCTCAGCAGAAGGGAAAGCTGAAAACTAGTGCTCATTCATACAGCCGAATCCTGCAAAGCTTTGGAACTGGCAGGACCAGATGCTTCCAGATTTGAGGGTGAAAGAAGGCTAAAACACAGATGTATTTGCATAGATCCTTAGATTGCCCCCCTCTCCTTGCCCTCCTCTGGCAAATAACTGGCCTTTGTCTGGAAAATGGTCACCCTGTGGCTGGGCATGACAGGGACAGCAGCAGATGTGGGCCCACTGCTGACACAGGTGGGCCCTGCATGCTGGGTGCAGAGACCCCTGGCATGCTCCTTTGGAGCCAGCCCCTGCCCCCCAGGACAGGAGGACCCAGGAAGCCTCACAGCGCAGAGAGAAAACAGCCCAAGATTCCCAAGCATTTGAGGAAAACTTCTATAAACAAGGAGAAAGCAAAAAACATAGTGTAGGAACCATGAAGAGAGAAGAAAACAATTGTTCAAAGGAGCCCATCATTAGTATTTCTAGGATGTAAGAGAAGCTGGACATGGAAATGCATACCTGTAATCCCAGCATTCAGGAGGCTGAGGCAGGAGGACCAGTGTGAATTTGAGGACTATGTAGTGATGCAGATGACCTCACGTGGGCTACATATTAAGACTGTCTCAAAAAGAAAAAGAATAACAGGTGAGATAGCTCAGTGGACTAAGCCCCTGCTTAGGCAAAAACAGGGACTGGGGTTTGATCCCCGGTACCACATGCTGCGCTGGCCCCAACCCTTGCCTCGATGACCAAGACCAGACGTGGTGGCACACGTATATAATCCTGGCACTGCGAAGGCTGAAAACAGGAGGATCACTATGAGTCTGAGCTGTGTAGTGACACCCTGTACCAAATACATTAAAAGAAAGAACATTCAGAAAATAAAAGAGAATCAATCTCGATTTTAAAAATAGGAAAGAACAGTTGAAAACTTGCAATAGAAGGCCAAAAGAGAAAGTGGTGGAAAAGTAAATAATAATTATTAAAATAAAATCCCAAATCATCCAATTCTGAAAGACAAAATAAAGCAAGCATGAAAATAAAGTAAAAAAAAAAAAA
>PVKA01046809.1:0-14708 GCA_004027165.1 Ctenomys sociabilis
TTTCTTTCTTTCTTTCTTTCTTTCTTTCTTTCTTTCTTTCTTTCTTTCTTTCTTTCTTTCTTTCTTTCCTTCTTTCTTTCTTTCTTATTTTTTTTTTCCATTACTCAATCTTGATGAGTGAGGATGCCCTGTACTGATTGTGTGCTCACAGATTGCCTAGATTCTAGGACTGGTGATGGCCTAGGATCTCTGGGCTCTGGGATTGACTGTCTCCTCCTCAGTACCTCCCTGTATTGCCATCTTGTGCCCAGGCATAGGACTAGGGCTCTCACAGTGCTACACAGCATCCAGTCCATCACATGCAAATGTTGGGGGTGCCTGCTGCCTCTGGGGAGGGGCTGAGGCAGGGGTCTGGGGCTCATCAGAACCAGTAGCCAGAGAGTACACCAGGGCTAGGGCAGTGGAAATCATGGGACACCATTAATAATACCTGTATATACAAGCCTTCATAATCATATCAGGTTCTAGAGTTTGTAAGCACTTTTACATTCATTTCACTCAATCTATATGGGAGGAGATATCTCCAACTAGATTTTACATAGGTGGAAAATAAATTCAAAGGCAGGTTTCAAACTGCAACTAGAATCCTACCTGGCCCACCTAGGTTTCCAAAGTCTTGTGAAAAGCCTCACTGGGGTGCCTACTAGATATGTAGATGGTTGCCACACCCACTCCTAAAAATTCTACTTTTGAAAGTCTGGCTAAGACTCAGGAATCAACAGGTTTTTTTCTGTTTGTTTTTTTCCCAAACCAGGAATTGAACTCAGTTCCTCCAGCTTGCCAGGGAAGCACTTATTCCACTGTGCCATCTCCCTCGCAGAAATCAACAGTTTTTAAATTGTAGCAGAAAACGTGCATGCCCTTGCAAGTCTGCACACCAAGCCTTGCACTGATTTACAGACTTAACTCAGATTCGGCCCCTGACCATGATGTACTGAGGAGGGCACAATGGGCAGAACAATCCTGGCTTGAAGGCTCTAACAGGTAAGCAGCTAGACCAGGGCCCACACGTGTTCTGCATCCCAAGTCTCTTGGGCCAGACCCCTTCGGGCGGGGTCAGACACCCTTCCAGAGGACACAGTGGAAAGTGGAAGTGGGGCCTCCTTCCACTTTCTAACATCTGCTCAGCTCTGACCCGGTGGTTCTTTCTAGCTGGAGGTATCTCATGAAAGGGCGCAGGTATGCAAAGCACCTAGCACTGTGCCCTGCATGTAGTAACTGCTCAGTAAATGTTAGCCGGCTGCTCACGGGCCAGTCAAAGACAGAAAAGGAGGAGGGGGTTGGGGACGGTGGAGAAGAAAGCCCTCTAGCATTGAAAAACAGAAGGGGCCAGACACTGGGGCAGGAATTTACATTTCTTTAAAGCTAATTCCAGCCCTGACCTTCCCTAGGGAGGGAGTCAAGGAGATCACTCTTGTGCAGATAAGGAGAGCTGGGCCTAGAAGGCTGGGAGAGGTTTGGAGCTGACCCAGGTGTCCCGGGCTCCGCTTTAGCAGGCAGGGATATGGCCACCGGGATGAAGCCGGCAGGGCTGGGATCAGCCCCTCCCCCCAAAGTCTCCCATTCCCTCCCGGGCCAGTCATACATCAGGCTCACTCTTTTCAGATGGAGAAGTCGGCCTGGGTCCCTCCCTCCCTACTTCCTCAGGACAGCACTTCCGTATTTGAAGCTGGCACTTGTCCCCGTGGGCTTTCCCGTGGAGCTCAGCTTGGTTGCTGCGAGTACCCACTACCTGTAATTTCCCAGAGGCTGGTCCTTCACACAGACCAGGTCGAAAAGGCCAGGGATGCTCCGGTATGATGGGGACAGTGGCTACACCCAAAGCGTCCCGGGCCACCGCCTGATAGCTGAGCTTCGTCCTAAAGCGCTACCTGTCTCCAGACCCGTGACCATGTGGAGGCGAAGAAGGCCGGGGAGGGTCCAGGTGAGGCTCTGCAGAGCGCAGAGCAACCTGGTGTGCCCCAGAAACAAAGCCTTTCCTGTTTAGAGGAACAGGGTGCCAGGGTGCCCAACTCGTCCCTGCATCTGAGGCCTCTTTCACTGGGCAGACCTTCCCATAGAAGTCTTCCCGTCAGATTTCACGCTTGCTCGCAGGGGCCCCCCTGCAAGCCCCCGCCAACTTCCAAGATTGGGGGGGGAATCATAGATTCTTAAAGCTTCCCGGGAGGGCGGGGGCGGGGCGGCGGCGGCCCAGAATATAAGGGGCGGAGGCGCGGCTCCCAGGCCCACTGAGCCCACCATGCGCGCCCACCGCCTTCCTGTCCTCCTCCTGCACGCACTGTGGGCCCTGTTCCAGGCGGGCGCCGCGACGGTGGCCACCCTGCCCCTATGGACTCCCGGGCAGCCCTCGTCGCCGTCCCCTCTGGCGTACATGCTGAGTCTCTACCGCGACCCGCTGCCCCGGGCCGACATCATCCGCAGCCTGCAGGCGCAAGGTAGGCTGCGCCCCGCTCCGCCCTGGAAATGCGCCCCTGCAGCTCGGCGCCCTTGGGACGCCTCGTCCGGGGGCTCCCAGGGCGCGTCGCGGGGCGGGGCGCCGAGTGAGGGGGGACCCCCGCCTCCCGGGGCCGGGCGTGGGGACGGGGGGTGGGGTCGGATCAGACCGGGGGGCTTCTTCGCAGACTTTGTCGCGCCCCTGGACAACAGGTAGCATCCACCTCTCTTGTAAGAGAACCGAGGAGGCCCGGCTGACAGCGCTCGTGCAGCCCCGCACAACAACCGGCGCGTACGAATTAAATCCTTACTGCTATTATTGTTTTGTCGAATTTCCTTTTTCTCTTTGCGAGGGAGTGCGTGGGCCCTGAGGTCTGGCGTCGGGAGGGTCTCAAACTGAGGCTTTAGCCTCAGCGATTAGAGTTCGCACGTCCGAGAAGAGGGATGGGGAGTCGCGAAAGGTGGACTTCAGGGCCTCGACGTGGACGGGGCCATACATGTCGGGGCCGAGGTGACCTTGAGGGTGCGTGACTCCCGAGGAGCAGGGGGCGCGCTTTGGGCTCCTGGCGCGGCGGGCAGGTGGTGTGGAGCACGGCCCAGGGTCCCCTCTCCCGGCGCGACCCACACCCCGCCACGTGGGCGGCCGCTGCGGGCCTGCGCCTTCCTCAGCCTGCGGGACCAGACAGCCCTCCCGGGGCGGCGCAATCCACATCCGCTGATCTGATCTGACCCGCGCGGCCTACAGCCCATAGGGGCGGGACTCCTAGCTTCCCGGCCCGTCTGGAGTGGGATGGTCGCTGACCCTCTCCGCCAGGGTCATCTGGGGACTGTCCAGACGGGGACGTCCAGGAAGACTGGGCACTGGGAACTATGTAGTGTGCTCCGCCTCTCTGGCTGAAGACCAGCTCGGACCAGAGCGCTGCGGGTGGCTGGGTGTGGGAAGGGGGAGGAGCACCGCTTCCCAGTTCACTTCCTTCGGGAAGCTTCTTGAAGGTTTGTGCAGTGACCTGACAAACCTGGCAATCTGGAAAAGTGGGTTCTGGTCCCTCAATCCCTGCGCCTTGATTCCTTGTGTGACCCGGACCCATTTCACCTCACCTGCCTCTTATAAATTACGGGACCGCACTCCTCAGGCTTTTCTATGTGTGACTAAGCATAGCAATGTTTGCCATTCTGACCACCTTCAAGAGTTGTGAATTGTTCTATTTTGTGAGAACAGCAAGAGGAGCCCTTTGGGAAGAAGGCTGAGAAGGGTCTTCTGAGCCTGCCCCCTTCTGTGCAGGGTGGACCTCTAAGCTGCAGGGAGACCTTGACCTGGGAAACGGTCCAGCCAGGCTGGGCTTACCTCTGTGGGTCAGTCTTACTTTCACTTCAATTGTGATAGCACCGGGGAGAGTTCAAGGAGGCTGATACACGAGATATGGCTAGTGGCAATTTCATGACACTTTCTGTGGAGGTTCTCTTCCAGAGGTGGTGAGGAGCCCAGTGTCCCAAGCCCCAACTTCTTTGGCCTTTGGAATTAGAGGTGGCTTAAGGTATCCTGTGGCCCTGTGTGACCAAGTCTGAATTCATCACATGGGTGGGCCTCATATCCGTGGACCCCTTCACCATCCCTACCACAGTTATATTTGTTAGTTGGGTAGGTGTTTTTTTTTTTTTTTTTCCCCCTTGTAGTTGATGTTGGTGACCACTGCAACATTAGGGACTCCTACCTAAGGCACCAAGGGGCCAGGGAGATAGCTCAGTAGAATAAGCACTTGCCTGGCAAGTGCAAGGGCCTGAGTTCAATCCCCAGTTCCACCAAAAATAAAAAAATAACTAAGGAGCAGAATCTAGGAGGCTTTGTCCAGGCTGTGCCACAGGAAGGCCCTGGACACTGCGTGTCCCTTTGCAGATGACTATGTGCTCCTGTGCAGGGCTCTCACTGCCTGGCCAGGCACCTTCATGCTAACTTTTGGTCCTAGACAGTAATGAGGAGACTGGAGATTGCCAATATATATATATATATATATTTTAGATTGTCAACATTTATTCAGCTTTGGGGCTTGGCCTGGGTGAGGTGTACACTGTTACCATCTGCCTCCTTTTACAGGGAGGAAAATTGAGGCCTAGAAAAGGAAAGTAATTTGATCAATCTGAGTTAGCAGTTGGCAGGATTTGAACCATCAGGGGGGACTTCAGGGCCCCTGCTCTTAACTGTTAATCAGAAGGACTATCCTCTGAGTTGATAATCCCAGCACTCTGGGAGGTTGATGTGGGAGGATCACAAGTTCAAAACCACCTGGGCAATTTAAGATCCTGACTCAAAACAAAGAATGGGCTGGGATGTAGCTCAGTGTTAAGGCTCTGGGTTCAGTCTCCAGTATTAAAAAAGTGCTTTCCTCTAGAAGGCCATTTGCAAGCAAATTTTTAAATCACAGGTCTTTGGGGACAGGCGGCCAGGGGTTGCCACAGTCCCTGTCTCACCTAAACCTCAAATGGCCAGGTTGTGCAGCAGGGGGAATGATGGATTGGAATGCAGGCTATAGGGGTCCCCCCCACACCTCCAGGGGCAGTTGCTAGCCAGGGGCGGCTGTGGCCCCCTGCAAGCGCTAATGAGGAGGGAAGTGGAAATGAAGTGAAAAAGAGCAGCTGGAGATGGCAGAGAGACACAGCTGGAGGTGCCTACCCTTGATGAGACAGGCTGGGTTTCCCAGGGAAATCCACTGTCAGGATCGGTTTGCAATCTTTTTTTTTTTTTTTTTTTTTTGTAGTTTTAGGGAAGGGTCTAAGGGTGCTCAGGGTCTCACTATTAGATCAGACTTGTAGCCCGTTTACAGCCTCCCAAGAGCTGGGATTATAGGTGTGCACCATCATGCCCAGTCTCTTTTTTTTTTGTCTTTTTGAGACAGGGTCTCACTATGCAGTTCAGGCTGGCCTCTTGCCTTCTCAGAGCCCTGTGCCTGCTTGCAGACACTTTCGGCTTACAATCTTTTTAAAATTTATTTATTTATTTGGTGAGGGGTCTTGCTACTCAGCTTGACTCACAGTGACCTTCCTGTCTCAGCCTCCCCAGCTCTGTAATCCCCTGGGATTATAGGCTTGCACCACCATGCCTGGTTTTGGGCCATCACAGTGCACCCCAGGCCAGCACGGCACAGCATACGGTATCCTGGATTGAACCTGGGTCCTTGTGCTTGCCAGGCAGGTGCTTAGACTGCCGAGCTATCTCCCCAGCCAGGATCGACTTATAAAAAAGTCAGATTCTAATGAAAAACTCCTGACTTTTATTTAGCAATAAGCCTTCAGGCATCTTTATGTCCCTGTGGTATTGCAAGGATGGGCAGTGCACTATTATTCTGATTGCAGAGAAGAGGGAATAGAGTTTGATAAAATTTAAAAATTAGTTGGGCATGTGGTGCATACCAGTAGTAATCCCAGCATTCTAGGAGGCTGAGGGAGGATAATCACCATTGTACTCTTGGCTCTGTTGCTTTACAAGATGGACATTTAGGGGTATCCTTAAACCTGCCCAAACCTCAACTTTCCTCATCTCTAAAATGGGCTTAACATTAATTTCTCAGAACAGCAAGGATAAGAAATGGTTGATGCAAAGTATAGGCTGCAGTGTGAGCTGTGATTGATGGGTGACAGAGTGAGGGCGTTGGTTTCATCCTGCTTCCTTCCGGGTTTTGTCCCCTCAGATGTGGAGATGGATGGACAGAACTGGACCTTCGCCTTTGACTTCTCCTTCCTGAATCAGCAAGAAGATCTAGCCTGGGCTGAGCTCCGGCTGCAGCTGGTCAGCCCCGTGGAACTCCCTGCCAAGGGCCTGCTCACTATTCAGATTTTCCACCAGTCCAGGCCAGACCCAGAGCAGCACCCACCTGCCTGCCCAGAGCGTCTTCCAATGGAGCTGTTCGCTGTCACCCTGTCCCAGGTAACCTTCTCCTCAGGCAACATGGTCCTGGAGGTGACCAGGCCACTCTCCAAATGGCTGAAGGACCCTGGGGCCCTGGAGCAGCAGATGTCCATTATGGCCCGAGAGTGCCAGCAGCGCTCTCCCAGGCTACCTGTCACTGTTGCTGTCACTGTCACCGATGTGCTCCTCCTGCTCTACTCCAACTTGTCCAGGGAGCAGAGGCAGCTGGGTGGTGCCACTCTGCTGTGGGAAGCTGAGAGCTCCTGGAGGGCCCAGGAGGGCCAGCTGTCCCAGGAGAAGGCCCAGAGGCACCGACGGCATCACCTGCCAGACAGAAGCCAGCTGTGCCGCAAGGTCAAGTTCCAGGTTGACTTCAACCTGATTGGATGGGGCTCCTGGATCATCTACCCCAAGCAGTACAATGCCTATCGCTGTGAGGGCGAGTGCCCCAACCCCGTGGGCGAGGAGTTCCACCCTACCAACCATGCATACATCCAGGTGGGCACCACAGCCTGGGGTGCTTGGGGTGGTGGCCTGTAAGCCACAGGGCCTGGACCACATCCTGTGTGAGGTCCCAGGAGGACATGGAGATGACCCATTGCAGTGGCGTCATGGAGGTTGGTAGCCTCAAGCACGCTGCTTCCCTGAGACTTTGCCTTGTCTTTATTTACTTATTTGGAGACGAGGTCTCTCTGTGTACTGCAGGCAGGCCCTCACCTCGTAGCCTAGGCTGGCCTCACACTCATGATTGTCCTGCTGCAGCATCCCAAGGGCCTGTGGGTAGAACAGTGGGGCTCAGTCCAGTGTAGCCATGACTTTCCAGGAAAGAAAGTTAGAAGCTGGACCTTAGGATGGACAAGCCTGGAGTTGACTTCCAGACATTAGTTTTTTGGGTTTTTTTTTTTTTGCAGTACCAGGGATTGAACTCAGGACCCTACACTTGTCAGGCAAGCGCTTATTCTACTGAGCCATCTCCCCGGCCCCTGATGTTCCTTTTTCATTACTTTTTTTTCTATTTTGGCGGAAACAGGGATTGAACTCAGGCCCTTGCACTTGCCAGGGAAGCCCACTGAGCCATCTTCATGGCCCCCTTTTTCATTACTTGAAGTCTGTGAATCACTGATGACATGGGGGCTGTGTTTATTGGGCCATGATTGCAGCAATGCTGTTTTAGCTAACATGCTTTCACGACCTAAACTTGCAGCTAGTTCACAGGAGACAAGAAGGCCACAGACTGCCACTAGGTACCACGGAACAACCCGTGGCAGTGATGGTGAACCTTTGAGAACTTATGAAGATAACAAACAGCTTGTAGGGGCATGTGTGCCGTAGGTTCGTCACCACTGGTTTAGGAGGTGGTGGAGGGAGACAAGACTGATGAACTCCGAAGAGGAAAATGTTGGCGAGGACTTAGAGCCTAACACAGTGGCCTTCATGATATTGGAGGCCTTGCCCTGCTCTTAAAGGTCACATACCACGGAAGTATTTTCATTCTGCTTATGAAGCCTGGAGCAAGACCTCCAGGGCCTGTGGTCCTTCCTCTGTGCCATACCTCCAGCAGTTTCAGGGATCTGGGGAGGAGAAGCGAGGCAGCCACTGCAGGCGAGGGCACCAGAGGACCTGTCCAGGGCAGAAGCCTTCCTGCATGCTCCCGGCCCACCTCAGCCAGGCACTCACCAGCAGCACAGTCCAGGGAACTATCAGACCCAGGCGGTCCAGTCACCAGTCTGACCCTCTGATCTGAAAGGACATGCGAGACCATGGCAAGGAGGCCCTTCCCAAACAGAGGCCGAGGGCTCTTACCTTTCACTCTGGCCAACAAAGCACATCCCGCACAAATTTCTACATGGCTGTACTCTGCTATAGATTTCTATAACTAAAGCAGGAGTTTCTTGGAATCACTTAAGACTAGTATTCACTCTGCACTAGAACAATAGGAAGGACATATAAATTAGCTACTATTCTCCCTATGTACTATTCCTTTTTTTTTTTTTTTTTCCGTAGTAGAGGTTAAACTCAGGTACACTACCACTAAACTATATCCCTGGACCTTACTTTTTGAGACAGGTGCTCAGTTGCCAAAGCTAGCCTTGAACTTTTTTTTTTTTGTGGAACCAGGGATTGAACTCATGCCCTTGTGCTTGCCAAATAAGCACTTATTCTACTGAGCCATCTCCTGGGCCCCATAAAGTATCTTTTAGAACCTGTTTACAGGCTGCACCGTTGAAACAACTGTCTTCTATTTTTGCACCCAGAACCTGACTTTTAACTGTTTCACGCTTTGCCTCCTGCCTCCCCTTTAGAGTCTGCTGAAACGCTACCAGCCTCACCGAGTCCCTTCCACCTGCTGTGCACCAGTAAAGACCAAACCGCTGAGCATGCTGTATATGGACAACGGCAGGGTGCTCCTAGAGCACCACAAAGACATGATCGTGGAGGAATGCGGCTGCCTTTGATGGATCCTGCAGGGATGCCAGATTTGCCTGCACTCCACTGGTTTGGGAAGCTCCCAGGATATATGGTAGCATATGTCCAGGGAAGAGAAAGAGGGGAGAAGCGGCTCTGCAGGCCAGTGCCAAGGAGAATGGGCTGCCACTCTGCAGTGCAGGGCTCCGCCGGGCCCGCCAAACCCACTGGCCCCACTAGACGAGGGGGCAGGAAGAAGTTTGTTAGGCTTGTGGAGCTTCCCCCTCTGAGGACAGTGGCGAGCAAAGGCACAAGTGCAAGAGTGACCTTTTTTTTGTGTTTTTTTTTAAGCTTGAAATTGTGCAAAAGTTGGGGCATATGTGCATTCTTGAGGCAGGGCAAAGCCATCTATAGTTTTTGTGTGGTCTGTGACGTGCTGTCTTCTCCCCAAACGTAAACATCATTTTTTGAGATCAAGACCTAGTCCTTTGGTTGTTGTTGCCTGGGGCTGGGTTAACAAGGCCCCATCTTTCTTGCTAGCTAGTGACAATCTGTTGTCTCTGTACAGAGGCTCCCTGGAGGGGTCTCTGCTAATGAACCACATAAACAATAAAGTCACTGTCTAGTTCTCCTAGGGCAGCTAGTGCCTATGACAGTAGAGGGTGGAACTTGTCCAAGAGGACTGTCCATACTTGGTTACATTCATGGGGCCCTCAGATGCCCCCAGGCAGTCTGCTTGGCAGACACAATTCAAGTCTATTAAAACATGGTGACAACTGACCTGAGTCTGTGTGCTATTAATAAAGGCCCTGAGGTTTCTGTCTAGCAGGGTGAAGCTTGTTGGGTGGGTATTCACTGCTTTGCCTTGTGCAGTGAGCAAGTTGGCAAATCCTAATGTATTCCTATGAAACAGTCATGGGGCTGGGGCTCAGCTGCTGAGTATGTAGCATGGGCGAGCCCCTTAAGAGTCAGTTCTCAGCATTGCAGTAAAACAAGTCTGTTGGCAGTGCCCCTGAGCTGCCGGGCATGCAGCCCACACCTGTAATCCCAGCACTCAGGCTGAAGGTAGAAGATGAGTTTGAGGTCAGCCTGAGCCACATAGTTCAAGGCCAGCCTGAACCATGCGGCAAGACCTCATCTCAAAAAGCAAGCAAGCCACAGACTGTCCTCAGCTTTACTCCATCTCCCTCCTAATGGCTGGGGTTACAGGCATGTGTCACTAAACCTGGCTATATCCCTGTCTCTATTAGCTTTTTTCCCCCTTTTTAACTCCAGGTCCTAAGACACCTAATTCCAGATCCCACATGTCAGCAAATGAAAAAGAACCCAAGATTTCCCATAGAAAAATGCCACCATGAATCTGAGCACCAGCGTTCACTTGAATGGGGAAGCCCCAAAGGGGACACCCGATCAGCTTCGCTTTGCTGAGCAGTGCAAAGCAAGGCTGCTTTTCAAGTGAACAGGCCATTGTACGTAGAATGCTAGTTCATGTGATAGCCCTGAACTGAGGGTGACTGTCCAGTGGTAAATCCAGACCCACATAGTGCCCGGGCGTGCTATAGCTGAGCCCGGGCTTCTGAAACCTCCTGGCCTGGGCTCAGGAACAAAGCTGATCCAGCTGCTCATTTCCCAGACTGATAACGGGCCAGCCAGGCACAGTGCAGGATAACCGGATTCTGCTTGTGACTGCGTGAATGGCAGTAGCACCAGCAGCCTTACTTAGGTCAGCCTGTTACATTCCTTTTCTAAAAGGAGATACGAGGCCTCCTGGTCCCACATCAGAACTGAGCTGATTTTCTGAGCCCTAGGAGCATCACCCTAACCAGCATCCACAGGTTTTTGCTCACCTAGCCTTGGCCCTTAGGCTTTATTTTAGAGCCAAATATTCAAACCCTACCACTGACTCAAGTTCTGGCAGAAAACTATGTTCTTATATGGCCAGAGCCAGCAAAGGGGAAGGACGGCCTATTTCCAGCTACACTTTGCAGAGTGTTTATAGTTAGCTGCTCTGTTGACTCAGATCAACCGCACTGGCAGCACGGCCTTGCCTCACATCAAGCACGAGGGGCACAAAGCGGCAGAACTCCATGTGTTGCTGGCCCTTCTGAAAACCGGTGCTTTCCATACCCACAGCAGGGCACCTAGATTTACAAGTGCAGGCTGGAGGATGTATCAGCCTCAGCATGTGGCTGTTAACAGAAGTTATTTTAACTTGATCTCAAAGCAAAAACGTAGGTATTCTAGAGTAGCTAAATTAGAAGTTGTGAGTGGGAAAAACTGGTTGCATTACTAGGGAAATGTATGGGCCTGGAAAGAGTGGAACAGACATTGTAAGAGAAGCAAAGCTGGGCAGGGTGACATATGACTATTACAGCACTCAAGAGAGACTGAGGCAGGAGGACCCCAAGTCTGAGTTCAACTGGGCAAGGAGACAGAAACAAAGCCAGAGGCAGACAGGTGGGGAATGGCTATGGCCTTCAGCATAACAACCCATTGTTTATCTCCATCTTGAAGACTTCAGTTTTTTTTTTTTTTTGGCAGAACCGGGAATTGAACTCAGGCCCTTGCCCTTGCTAGGGAAGCACTTATTCCACTGAGCCGTCTCCCCGGCCCCAAATGGTATCTCTTTTTGTTTTGTTTTTTTTTTTTTTTGGCGGAACCAGGGATTGAACTCAGGCCCTTGAGCTTGCCAGGGAAACGCTTATTCCACTGAACCATTTCCTTGGCCCCGAAGACTTCAGTTTTGAGACTTTTGTGGACATCACTGCGATTGCCACTAAGCCATGTCCCCAACTAAGCCCCCATTTTTTTTTTTTTTTGTCTTTTTTGAGACAGGGTCTCACTGTGCAGTTCAGGCTGGCCTCGAACTCACAACAATCCTCCTGCCTCAGCCTCCCTAGTGCTGGGATTATAGGCATGCGCCACCACGCCCGGCTCTAAAGCCCCCATTTTTAATCCCTCTTCCTTATTAGCTTTGGCGCAGGGTACTAGATGTTGGACAGTCCTCTTTGGGTTATTTTGGCAATGTCTCTTTAGAGATGCTCTGGTCCCTCTAGTGGCCCCTGCCTGAGAGCTGGCTATGAGTGGCCTCTGGCTTTCCATGTCAGCAGACAGGGCCTCAGTTCTCTGAGAAGAAACACTGTTAACTAATTGTCCCCAGACCAGGCACTGGACATTCGCTGAGCCTCATGACAACCTACAAGTTATTAGACTCATCTTTGCTACCACTGAGGCTCAAAGACCCTAGAGGCCTGTAGGAAACCAGCTCCTAAGCAGCACAGCTGGCAATGACTTTTAAAGTAGGCCTCCCACATTTTTGCACTGTTGCAATGGAAGGACTAGTGGACCAGTTTTCTTCTGTGGGCCTCTGTCCACAATCACTTTGTTTTCAGTACTAAGGCCTCAAATGCTGGATTCATCAAGACCAGAAATCTGACACCCATGCAGCCTAGTCCAGTTGAAGACAAGCACTCCAAGGACTGTGACAGCCCTGGCAGAGGACAGTGGCAGCTGGAGGGCTCTCTGTGCGCATGACAGTCCACTGGTCCGGCCCTCACTCCCAAGGAAAGGCCTGTTATCATCTCACTTTTACAGGGCCAGACCTACTCGTTAAATGATGACTCCCCAGATGTGAAGTAAGGAGTTTCCCTGAAACTTTAGATTGCAAGGAGCTGGAGGTCAGCCTGGGCTTGAACTACGCATCTACTCTCCCCTCCCATTAACAAAACACACAGAGGCTAGGGATATAGCTTAGTAGTACAGACCCTGAACTTCATCCCAATGCCACACAACAGATACCAAGCTGGTATTCAAATATTTTATTAACTGTTACAGCAACCATTGGTGAGAATTTAATTTCTTGTAAATTCCAAATACCTGCTGGTTTGGAAAGACAATTAAAAAACAAACTGGTCATGGGATCACACAGGACTGCACATACCCTCCATCGTCCCCAGTGACAGCATGGACGAGAGATGAAGGGACAGCACACAAGGGAAACGAGGGGAAGACTGAACAAAGTGCTGGTGGTCTCCACTTTCGCACTTGGTACGGCTGGAGCTGGTGGCCCTACACAGGAAGGGAAGGGCTGTTGTTGATTATCAAATGCTTCCAAAAGATCCTGAACAAGGACACATGGTATCCCTCCAGCTCTAAAGACACCTGCCTAAGGTGTACCTGGGCTGTGATAGCCTCCTCCCCAGGTGGACAGAGATGGGCTCACCTGCAGGTCATGTAAAGGCACTGGTGAGGGACTGGTGACTCTGTGCAGCCACAGAAAAGAGCAGGAGGCCCTCCAACAGTGACAGTGCCCCATGGCCTGGACTTTTTTGTTTTAAAGACTAAGATAGAGAGGAAAGGGAACACTGAGAATGGGTTTTCTGTGCTGGACACGTGGAACTCTAAAGTGTATAGGAACTTTGGATTTGAGCACTGCAAGAGCTCTCTTTAAAAACTTCAACATGGCCAAGTGAGGACCAGGCACTGCATCATCTCTCGGCCACATGCAGAGTGAGCGTTTAAACACCCTGGGAAGGAGCTCAGCTCAGGATCCTTCCCATAGGCATTTCTGATATCTGGGATGGTCTCCCAAGTCCGCAGGCAGAGATTAACAAGTAGACTCAAGACTTGTAAACCTAAGCTTTGCCAAAAGTACCAACTTCTAGGACCCACCTGGAGAAGCACTCAAATTCCAGAGAGGGGCTTGTTGTCATGAACAGTTAACTGGAAATGAGAATCTATCAATCACCTGTCAGTCTTCAGCTAGAAACTACTGTGAGCCAGCCTCAAGGAAGCTGCTGAAATGGAACATCATCAAAACAATTCCTGGAACAGAAGCATTCTTCATATTGGTGGCAAGCCTGCATCGGTATCTGACTTCTAGGTCTGGGGGTGTAGCACAGTGGTGCAGTCCCTGCTAGGATACCTGAAGCCCTGGCTTCCATCCCTGGGGATACAAAAAATCTGAGTTCATCTTTTACCAAAAGTTAAGAGGTAACTATTCCTTCCTTGAAGTTCAGAAAGAAGATGGCCTTGCAGATTTTTTCAATAAATAATACCCCCTCCCAGATGTTAAGGATGGGTACATGATCAGGTTTCAGGTGTTAATAAACAGCTACTCCTGTGCAGTTAGTCTAGAAAACATGTTAAGAAGAGACAGTACTGAGCAGACAGACAGACAGACAGTGGGGCTTCCTCCCCAGAGGGCAAGGGGCTCAGGGCCCAAGCTACAAGAGATGGAGAGGAGGAAAATTGCACCCCAGGACACTGCTGCCAACAGCCCTCATACCAGCTTCCTCCACTCAGAACTAGCACTCCGTACCCTATACTGGCTGTGCTGTGGACTGAGCCTCACGTGGGCATCCATGTCTGAACTGGGAAGGTAAGGTCAGAGGGACCCAAAGAACCAGTAACCCAATGACAGCAAAAACACCAATAATATAAAAGACCACCAATTTTAACTCCATCTTGAGTCAGAAGGAAAACTGAAGTTCATTGTAAGATACTTTAGGGAGAGCACTATACTTCCGAAGGAGCACCTTTCTGACTGCCTCAGCAGTGATGTTTTTTACTCAAGTACATGCTAAGGCAAGCATGGCTACAGGGAAGAAAATGCTACCAGGGGCAGAGGACAAAATCAAATAAGAATTGCCATCATTAAGATATCTGAAATTGCTAAAAATTGGGTAGGAATGAGAAACTGAAATAGTCATCCAGCAGGAAAGCACTTCTGACAAGCTGGGCACAGAGTTCAGCTGTAATGAGCTGGCCTTAACAGGCAATCAGCATGACAGACATTTATCGTTCTTAGGTGTCCCCGGGCTTATGGAGAAGCTGCTTCTTGGCAAGCAACCTGTCCCATCTGTAAGGTGTGCACTGACTCTCATGGGGACCTGGCTTCCTGACACTACAGCTATTTCACCCTGAATCTGAACTGCTTGCTTTGTTTCATGCTTGCTTTTCTATAGCT
>PVKA01046810.1:0-14699 GCA_004027165.1 Ctenomys sociabilis
ACCAGGGATTGAACTCAGCCTTTTGTGCTTACCAGGCAAACAGTTATTCCACTGAGCGTTCTCCCCAGCCCCTAGAACGACCTTTTTATAATTATAAAAATAACCTGGGAGGGAAACAGCCTGAGCCTATAATTTTATATTCTTTCAATGTTAGTGATTTTATTTTTTAGTTTTCAGTTCGGTTTACTTGGGTTCGGGCTGGTCACTTTTTTGAGATAGGGCTTTGAACTGTCATCCAAGCTGGTCTTGAACTAGCTCTGTAGCCCAGGCTGGTCTCGAACTCAGCAATCGTCCTGTGTCTATCTCCAGAGTGCTAGGAGGACAAATGTGTGCCACCGTCCCTGGCTGTTCATTTTAATTTCATGCTTTTAACATTCATCCAAAGCATTTTATTTACTAATACTGAATTTATTGTCATTTCTATTGAAACACTGTACTCTTATTTTTTTGTCCTTAGGTTTCTCTAGAGTCTGCTGCTTTTTTTTCCTCACTTCTCGAATGAAAAGATTTAAATATGAAAGGAATTGCAGAGGTTTCAATGTATATAGTGCCCTTTCTATACTCACTTATGAAATACTGTACTTATTTTTTTAACAAATAGTACAAGGTTAAAATGCTTCTCACAATCCTGTTTTAAAACAGGAGAACTGCTTTTTGTGCACATCATGACTTCCCCTCCTCCATCACCTTAAAACCCTGGGGGCCAGGGAGATAGCTCAGTGGAATAAGTGCTTTCCAGACAAGTGCAAGGGCCTGAGTTCAGTCCCCGATTGCAAAAAAAAAAAAAACAACTCTTTTGATTCGGTCCTCAAAACAGCAATTGTTTCTCAAATTGATCCTCTGTTTATAACCTATACTAACTCTTCCAGTTTTAGATTCTTTCTCCTTGTTCTCCTCTTTCTTCCTCATCTTCCTCTTCCTGTTTTTCACTTCGTTTTCCATTCTTTTTTCTTAAAAAAATAGTATCCAAACTATTTAGAAGTCAACAAATGTGTGTGTCTGTGTACATGTGTTTAAGGACCACTTGGTCTTCCTGGCAGCTGGCATGTCTAAAGCCTGAGCATGAAAGCAACATCAGATTTTTTGTAAATGAAGGAGTGTATGGTATCCAGGAAACCTTAACTGTACCAATGCAGCTTTGGCCTTGAAGACATCAGGTCATTTCTGTTCCTGCACCCCGGTCAGTTTCTTCACTCATAATAAACAAGGATGTAGTGGGTGAAAGCACAAAAGTCCAAAGTGGTTTTTAGTTTTGTTCTTGGTTTTAGTGGTTTTACCTCCATTCCTTAGTTTTCAGAACTTGTAAAGCAATTTAAGCAGGATAGAAGAAAAAGAGGCAGTGACTATAAGTGACACTAGGGTATCTACTTTATATTGTTACTGGTTTTTCAATGGACTTGTGTGATATTGTCCATCCTCAATTTTATTTTATTTATTCATTCTTTTTTGTGGGGGGGAACCGGGAATTGAACTCGTCCCCTTGCACTTGCCAGGGAAGTGCTTATTCTACTGAGCTATCTCCCTGGCCCAGATCCTGATATTTTTATTTTTTTTTTCTTTTTCTGATATTTTTAAATGAAAGAAAACTTCATCTTCCCTGCCAAGCCCAAGGGCCTGAGTTCAATCCCCAGTTCCACAAAAAAAAAAAAAAAAAAAAAAAAAAAAAAAAAAAAAAAAAAAAAAAAAAAAAAAAAAAAAAAGAAAAAAGAAAAGAAAAGAAAAAGAAAAAAAGAAATCTTTATCTTTTACCTTAGTAAAAAATTCAACTCAGTAAAAACTATGCTAATTTATTGACAACAATAAGCTTTGGTGACTAATGTATAAATATACATTATAGAGATGGGGATATAGCTCAGTGATACAAGCACCTGCATGGACAGTGTAAGGTCATGAGTTTGATTCCTGAAACTAAATTTATACATGTATTACAGTCTATCATTGCATTTGTTTTATTCTGTATGTGTTTGGAAAAGAATTATTGAGTGGTACTTCTTAAAGCATGCTCAGGACCATCCCCATTATCTTAAGTCCAAGGACCATGACAGTGGGATCATTTATATATATTGTATTTAGTTGTGCTTGCCAGGGAAGCGTTTATTCCACTGAACCATCTCACCAGCCCCTTAAATTTTTATTTAATTGATACATAAAAACATTTAAAATATCACAATGAAAATGAGATGTGCTGTGTTGTAGGAGTTTTCTGAAAATACAGCTTTAAGGGGGAAAAGTTTGCTTTACCCTATGAATCCATAGTCCAGTGTGTACTTGGCTGTCACTTCTGGGCTTCACGAAAGGTAGGACATCAATTCTGAGCATGTGGCAGATGAAGCCCTCTCTTAGTGGAGGCCAAGAATGGAAAAGAAAGAGCAAGCAACCAGGACCCGGATGACCTCTCCAGCAGACACCCCTCACCGACTTTCCAGAGATGATCACACCTTAAACCTGGCACAAACTTCCCTCTCAAGCGTGGGCTGGGCACGTAGGCTCCCTGGGCCTCTGTGCTTCGGGCAGACATTCAGATTGAAATGCTAACATTCTTTGTATAAATCCCAAGGGCTTTAGATATATCTCAGACACAAAATGGATCTAGTCCATGTCTAAGAATCCCCCAATTCTTAAGTTACAGCACTGTTCAAAAGTCCATCCCCAAATTCTCTCAAATGTAACATAAACTCTTGCCCATGAAAAATGAAAATAAAATTACATAATTCTCCAAAACAGCAATACCTCCTTGAAAGGGTGCAAGAAGGTGATAAGAAAGCAGGACCAGACCAAAACAAGACTGAGTCCCCCCAGGGCCAATGTGCAGCACGAGTGCTCTGACTCTACTGCCCTTGGCTCACTGAGGGAGGAAGATGATCAAGGTCTCAGGCAGCCTCTCAGCTAATCTTGTTGACTGCAGCCTGCACTGCACAGCCATCCTCCTGGGCTGCCTCTGCTCTATGTCTGCCTTGTGATCCATCCTGTGTTGCTCTCAGCTATAAAGTCCTCCATTCTCATTGAACCTGCAGCTTCAGTCTGACAGCCTCACTGTTGCCCTCTCAGTGCCTGTTTGCAGGAGCTCTGACCTGGACACACACTGCTGCCTCACGAGGTTTATTCTCTAAGACACCACAACTCTGGTATTTTATATGCCTGCAAATTCAGCATTAAGTGCATGGCACCAGGATGGGCCCATGGCGTGAGCTCTAACTGAGCTTGCTTCAAATGGGGGTGCAACACCTCTTAATGCTTTGAGGCTGAACACCTGGTGGTGAATCTGTGAGACAAGGAGAGGAGAGGGCATCCCTGGGCTTTCTTCTCAAAAGAAGTTTGACCTAAGTTGGTTGATTTCACTCTTTGAGTCTCTTCAGTTGGCATCTTGCTGAGAATAGATCTTCTCAGGGATACTTTCCTATTTTCTGGTTGCCATATTCTTGACTTCATTTGTAAAGTGTTAATGTCTCCTTTTGTGGCAAAAACCTCACTTTCAAACTTTCTATTCTCATCTTTGTTCCTGACTCTCATTATAAATCAGCTGCTAATTCTCATTCCTCTAACCATATGATGTGTTGCCTTGAAATTTACTCCTCCATGGCTCCTACTCCATTTCCTTTAATCTGGACCTCTCACTAACGCTGGGGCACAGGTGCATTACATTGCAATATTGTGTCAGTGTATAGCATGAATGTCCTGTAGATCTGCTTGCAGTACACACTTGCTTCTGAAACCTTGGAAATATACACTTTACTCTCAGCATTCCTTTGAGCATCCTGGTCATTTGGGTCTTCACCACAAATGCATGTAAACATCTTACAAAATTCTAGAGCATTTTTAATTGGGTCTAACTGTGTATTCCAGGCTGCTCTGGAACTTATTATATGTTTCTGCTGGCTCGGTATTCACAGCAATCTCCTGCTGCAGCCTTCTGAGTGCTAGGATGATAGGTACACACCATAGAGTGTGGCACTGTAGACATTGTGTAGTGCACTTCAGACATTGTGAAGTGCACTTCTGCATGCTTTTCCAACCACCCTGAAACCAATAACTGTACAACGGCTTCTCTAATTCATCTTATGTATAGTCACACCAATAACCACATTTCTTAGTACCAATTTTCAATGCTAGTCAGTTTTCTTTACTTTAAAGGATATATAACGTGGAAAGTTCTTCAAAAAGGCACAAATTATTTGGCTCGTGGCCAGAAGCTAAATTCATAGTCACCTGAAAGACAGGCACTGAGCTGGAGTCAAGACAGGGAAGAACGAAGGAAGAGTCTTGTGGCCAAGCACTGGCCTCCTGATGGACTATGCAGGGAGAGAGAGACATGAAGGGGTCAGGATCCTTCCTAACCCTGAGGGTTCCCAGGATTTAATGCCACAACATCTGGGAGCCTGAGTATTTGCAGCAGCTGGATCTGGGAAGTTCCCTGCAGAAGCACCCCTCTTCTCCCTACGTCATATTCACTTCCTGTGATCTTGGAATATTTTGCACTCAAGAGCACAGTCCCAGCGACCTTACTGTGCCCTCCCAGTTTCCAAGTCCAAAGCTTTTACCACCTCCAGCTGTAGCACAGGTCAGGACCTCAATCCTTGACAAGGGTCTTTGGGGACATTCACAAGCCACATGATAACATTTGTAGTCTAGATCTGTATTTTTCTGTTTTTGGAATTAAATGATTTCCTCAAACACTTATGGGTACACTTTTTGTACCCAGCCCACTATGGACAGTTTGAACACTGATTGTGTTATTTGGAGGCATAGGAACAGTTCAAATAGAATACACTTTCCCAAATAATTCAAGTGGAATCTACAAAATGAATAGAAATTATTAATCAGTTATCCTGAAAATGTTGAACAGATAGTTTTGTCTTTTGAAAACTGTTGTAATTTCTTTCATTTCTGAGACAAAATACCAGACTGTTAAAGTTAAAGGGGAAAAGCTTTATTTAGCTCATAGCACGAAGAGGTTTCAGTTCATAATCACCTGATTCCAAGCCAAGGTATCACATTGCAGAGGCTCAACAGTTCATGGAAACAAAAACAGGAAAAGCAACAAAGGGGCTGGAGGAGACAAGGCTCTTTGTGTCCCTATATTGTATCCAGTCCACTGGGATTAGGGGTGCACCAATGCAGTCAATGGACTGATGCAGCATTCATCCACACTTAATCCCAACACCTTAATCCTAGCATTGTACTATCAATATATCAGATACTTAGGATTGAACCACTTGAGAAAAAGCTCTGTGACCTCATGTGCCATTGGGGTCACATCCAGACATAAAGCATAACAAAATTTTTAAATCAGTATTCCTGCACCAAGAACGAACTCTTGAATACAAAAATATGAATTATGTTTCCCATCCATGGCCATTTTAAATATTGCCTTCTAATACATATACACATTGTATCTCCAAATATCCTTAGTGTCACCCTGAAGACACAGCTAATAATGTTTCCTAAAGGGGTTGGCAGTTTGGCTGTGTAGCTGTTTTTATTTAAGGAAAATGTTATAGAGACTCAACTGGTTTCTGGAAAATAGAGATGATGAAAAGAAAGTGGAGAGCCTCTGAACTTTGTTGGTGCAGTTGTGGCTGGAATGTATATATCTGTAGGTTTAGAGAGGATAAAATTATTCCAGTTCTCTAAAGGACTATTATTCAAAATCCATTCAAAACACAAAAATACAAAGCAAAAATAAAAAAATAAGCAAATATTTAAAAAAACACTGCGGGGGGCAGCTCTGGGGTCTAATGTACCTGCTTAGGTACAGGGGACTGCAGTTTGATCCCCAGCACCACATGCCATCAAGCCCCATCCTCAGGGTGGGCTGAGTGGACCAAAAACAAAAAAGGAAAACACAGAGAACAGCATCAGGAAAAGCTCTCAGATAAAATGAGAGGAGAGGAGCTCTTCTCAAGCACCATGGCAAGCAGTTTACCCAGACACTGCAACTCACTGCAGGTGAAACACAGCACACTGAAAGTGGCTTCAGCAATGCAGGAACAAAAATCCTAAGTGGAATTAGTAGCAAAACCAATTGGCGACCTAAAAAAAGCTCTTCTAACCCTGATGAAGGGTTTTATCACAAAAACACAAGTTTTGTACAGTGTAGGAAAATGGGTTTCCATAAAATCAGTGCGTACTGACTCAACACCCTGCTGGAGCTCCTGAGAAACCCTCCCTGCAATCTGTGATCTTAGGAAAGGATACACAGCCCTCGAGCATCAGCAGGGATTCTGAGATCCTAGGAAAGAACACACAACCTTGAGCATCACAAGGGATGAAACGGTTAACAAATCCAAAGCTCGTGCAGGACCCAACCACCAATAAATCCTATCAAACTAGGAAAAAAAGAAATGTTCTGAGTTTTTTTGTTTTTCACTGCGTTGAGTGACAGGGATTTCCCAGCTGGCTTATGTTGACTTGGGAGTCCCTAGGTGCAGGCTCTTGGACATCTGTGACTTTAAGTATGCACAGTTGTACGCAGCTGAGAAGGGAACTTTATTAAAACAATACAAAGTTAAATCCAGGTAAACTCAGATAACATATTACATTTTACAGAAATTTCTTGAATTTCCCCTGGGAACAATAAGTAGACATGAAGGTCCACTTGTATTCATTTTTGTTCTGGGACATACAGTCTGCATATGGAGGACAGAAAATTAAGCAACAACCAAGTAGGAAAGTGAAGAGAGTATTTTTCCAAACGACAAGCTCTTGTGTACTAAAATATCATTAGAAATTAAAAATAAGTTTAATTAGCTGGTGGTGATAAGGTTACTATACAAAAGAAATTAGATTTGTGTGCTTCAGCAACTATCAAAACAAAGGTGAAGTTCAGAAACAATTCTTTTAAAGCAACCTCAGTGTGCACTAAAATGCAGAACAATTATCAAAATTTGTGTAAAATATTTAGAGTGAAATTTATAAAATGTATTTTAAGCATTAAATGCTGAATGCTGGAGAAAAATCCCAGTTCACTGATTAGAAAGATTAGTTACATTAAGAAGGGCAATAACCCCTAAATTTATTTTACTGTCAATAAAACCCATATCAAGTGCTCAGCTACCTTTTAATATTTTTTGCCTATACTATGTTTGTAGGCTGATTTAAAACTCTATATGGAAATACAAAGATCTAGCAGAGTCAAAAGAATCTCAAAGAGTCAATCAGGAATATAATAAGTTCATAATTTGTGATTTAAAACTTACTGAGAAATACAGGAATCAAGATGCTATGGAACAACATAAAGAAAGATATAGAGATCCATAGACCCCATTGTACAGCAGCTGTATGTTTTAGAGCTGTCGTGTGCATCATTTAGTGAAAATTGAAGCAAGGCTGCTGGCACAAGACATTATCCAGGACAAAGGATCCTCCAGGCCATCTAGATAACTGACTCAGAGTAGGCCAGAAACCGAAATGTAAGATAAAACCTGAAAGTCCCAGAGAAGAGAATTTGTGCATAATCTTAAGTGAAAGAATGATTTTTAATGCAAGTGACAGATGAAAAGAGAGCAAGGAGAAAGGTGGTTTCTTTCACTGAAAGCCCCCATTTTGAAGACTCTAGAACTCTGAAGGTGGCTGGATCTTGGGAATGCCGTACTTGCTGGTGAATTAAGCCTCCTGAATTCAGTAAGTGAATGTGCCTCAGGGAGGCAGAGCCTGCTTAGACCTGGGCTGTTGGGGTCATGGCCTGGGCCAGTGTCTTCTGGGCCTCACATCCCCTTCTCTCTGCTGCATGGTCAAACAAAGTGGGACCTTTTCCTCTGCCCCGCCCTCCACCGGCCATCTGTGGAGGGAGCACTGGGCAGAAGTGGGCCTCTCCTCCATTAAGCTGAAGGAGTCTGGTGTTCTTTCCAGCGACTGGAGAAGGCCCATTATGGCTTCTCTGTAGCTGTTGCCCAAAGCCCCACATGGTCATCCCGCATGGGAGGGAGATTTGTGAGGCAGCTGCATCTACAGTGTGTGGTTCTGGGACTAAGCATTTGATGCTGGGATTAACTCATGGTGCAATGCTAGGACCCTGGGGTGCCCACCCCTCCTATCCTCATTGCTACTTGCTTTGCTGCCTATTGCCTGTCACACCACCCAAGGGATAGAATTCTGGGCCTTTTACCAAATGTAAAAATAAAAATTTGAAAATTATACCACACAGTGCTTTAGGAAATGTACAGGAATTGGTACGTATTACCAAAGAAAAAGACAAAAATTTGAAAATTATATGTTGGACTATTCTGCAAGACTTGAAGTCACAAAGTAAGGTGTCTTTATGTCTGAGAGATAAGAAGCAAGACTGAGACCTGCCACTGCCCCATCTCATGGCTTCCCAAAAATTTCTTTGCAAAGCTGTAAGAAGCAACTGGGTGGATTTTTTTCATTCGAGAGTTGAGAAAATGGAGCTCAGGGTGCAGAAAACAAGATAGAATTTCGAGCCTTCTTCACATTTAGAAGTAAGGAAAGGTGAGGGTACCAACACCAGCGTGCATGCAGTTAGGGAACACTGGGTCTGAGAGCAACACAAAAACACATACACAATAAAAAGGAAAATGAAAGAAGAAAGACAAAGACCACAGTAGGACACGTTTGAAATGAATCAGCTTAGAAATAATTTGCCTTGTTTTTCACTATAAAACAGAAGACTCTGTATGACCTGCGTACCTTGCAAAGAAATCTGAAGATTATGCAGTGTGATGTAGAGAAAATTAAGGGCCTTGACAGGTTGACCTATCCATCTTTATCAAACCTGCTTTTCTTAGGATTTTTAGTGAGGTGCAGCAGACAAATTCGCTATATTATACAGTATTTTATACAAAGCTATCTACATCCTTCTAAGAGTAAAAGGTAACCATCAATAAAAGCAGGAGTTCCAGGGCTGAGGAGGTGGCTCAGTGGAATAAGTGCTTTCCTGGCAAGCGCAAGGGCCTGAGTTCAATCCGTGGTTCCACCAAAAAAGAAAAAAATGCAAGAGTTCGCTTGGGCCTTATCTCTCACAGTTCCTAACAAACGTTTGTGATTCTTGTTACAGTTGACATTGATCACATTTGTCCTCACTGCACAAATGCCACAGAGTCATAATGCTGTTGCTTATCTGCACTAAAAGGAAGGTAAATGTGCAGATGTCTAGCAATAATGAAGTTGAGGGAATTTCTAAACCAAAATTTATTTTTGAAATCTCTGCACACTGCTGCAGGCTTGAGCCCTGAATATGCTAACCTTGCTCCCAGTGTGTCATCTCAGTGGTTTATTTCTCATGGGCTGGAAAACTGCTCATCATGGTGGCCATGTTGGGAGCTGGGACAAAATTTAAGAGCTAGACAGTAAGGGAAAGTTTGATGCCAATTTATGGCCATTTTTATGAAAGCAAAGCATGGTTTATTTATACGTGACTAATACCTATGCCAGATTGTGCTGTCTTTGTGTTGTTATTCACCCCAATGTGTGAAAGTATAAGCAAATTCAAGGAAGTTCTCCATTCTTTGCCTTAAGACTGAAGAGTTTAGTTACAACTGAATTCCTGATAAGTGACCAAAGTGTATTGTCATTTCTATGTGTTACTTTTTCTTCTCTCTCTGCTTATCCATCTAGGGAAAATTAAGGGCTGGGGATGTAGTTCAGCGATAATGTTTATTCTGAATGCCCAGCAGCCTTGGGTTCAATTCCCAGTCTTTTCAAAACAAATAGATTGAAAAATCTATTTGTCTGGGTGGAACAAACCTATAATCCCAGAATTCTGGAGGCTGAGGCAGAAGGATCATTAAGAGTTCATAACCAGCGTGGGCTACAAAGTGAGCTCAAGGACAGCCTGAACTGCATAGCAAGATCCTGTTTCAAAAGACTAAATGAATGAAAAAAGGAAAATAAGAGAAAAAATTATCATGGCTTGAAAGAGTCAACACCTAATGTTTATTTATTGGGCCTTGTATTTTTCATGCATTCATGACTAATTATTTAAATTTGTTAAAAATATTGAACTTGCACAAGATACAAATGAGAGAGGTATATTTGCCATACAAAAAGAGAAAATGTTCAGGTACACAAGTAGCACATACCATAGATCTCAATCTATGTGAAGGCTTTAGAGTGCTGCAGAGTATTACCTAACTGTTTGCTATCTCCTTTTCTCAGAAACCAGCTACACCAGGGCATAATCAGTATTGTTAAGAGGCTCAGCTTTCTGCCTGGAGATGCAGGTACTCTAGATGCCTTGTTTTTCAATGTTCTGGGTCTTCCTCAATTAGGGTCTCTAGAGAAGCACACCATAAGAATCCTAACCACGGCCATAATGTGATACAATTGTACAATGGAGAAATACATTCCATGGAATAAGGATGGTGACCTCCTTGAATAAACCAGCCCAAATGCCTTAAAGGAGGCTTCTTCATCTTTTCACTTCTGCCTTCATAAATGAAGACAAAACTCCTTAAGTGTGCGAGCTGACATTGACCATGAGGTGGGCACCTGTGTCCAGCAGAGAGCCATGCACTTACAGCCAGTCATCCTTATCAACACATTATTTTTTCATTTTATGAACATGTTATTATGTGTGGCTAGCGTTTTTAAAAGATAATTGTAACACTACATTCTCTGTTTTCAGAGTGCATCAGAAATTTTTCTCAGTGAACGAGATGCCAGTAGTTATTTCCTGTGTCCTCAGCCTTTGACAGTGTCCAGCTTTCTGTTGAATGGTTAAGTAGTTTGGTGCTTCCTTTACCAGGAGCACCAGAGGCTGCGGACTTTGTGGAGAATGGGGATTGCAGTGCACACAGAGAAATGTGAGGTTCTCCCTGCTGAGGGAGCAGGGCCAACACAGGACTCTTCCACTCCAGGACTGTTTCCAGGTGTACCTTTCCTTTTTTTTTTCAGAACTGGGGATTGAACTCAGGTCCTTGTGCTTGTAAGGGAAGCTTATTCTACTGAGCCATCTCCCAGGCCCCTGGGTATCCCTCTCCTGCCCAGCCTCAGTGCTATGTTAATTACCTGGAGAAAGCAGGCACCTTGTGGTATGGTTGGTTGATGAGATATTCAGACTCCAAAGCCTAAGTTATCCTCTGAGGCCATGAGCTGCTAACTCCTAACTTAACAGATGGCATATTTAGGACAGATTTGGTTACTGAGCTTTGGAGACCTACAGATGAATACTTCACTCATAAATGAGTTGTCCGGAAACCTTTCTAGCCTCCATGGTATCAGACTTGCTTTGAAGAAGAAATTAAACATTTTGTGTATTCACATGCATTTTCATTCTGATTATAAAAATTGGTGAAATGGCTCAGACATCAGTTTTTCTCTGCAGCTTCATTGTAATTCTTTTCAATGAAGTTAAGGCACATGCACAGTGTGTCTTGCACTGACCAACAATTTTTCTGCATTATTCAAAACTTATGAGAGATTTGTTCTGGGAAAACCCAGGAAATCCAGTCGTGCTCTAGTAGCAAAGACTCTGCACTGGAGGTGAGGAGAACACCTTGTCTCTGAACCCTGACCTCTAGGTCATATGAATAACCACGCAGGAAAAAGTCTAAAGTGAATGACAATGACCTGTCCTTCAGTTCCCCGGATCCAGGACCTTCTTTATAAATACACTGTATGCTTCCTAACCAGGCTCCTAGAACCACAGATCAGATGAGTTATTTGAATGCCAATATGCACAGAGCATTTTTTGAAAAGAATTACTGTTATAGTAACTTTAATTTAGCTTGTTCTTTTAGAAGTACATGAATGATTTTTAAAAAGCACCTCCTTTCCTACTTCCTTCTCTGCCAGCTATTGAAGTAGGCCATATGTATGTCAACAGTTTGAGCATTTGCATGGGTTTCAGATCAATCAACCTCTCACCAAAGAACATGGCAGCTATCTTAACTTGTTTTTAATGCAATGATAAACCCACCTCGTCCAGCCAATTCCTAAGAACACACTTGGCAAAATCAGTGACGATTCACAAATTAGCTAGCTTTGGCATAGGGCTGTGCTTGCTTGCCTGTGACAGTTTTCGTGCTGGCAACACAGCATTGAGAATGAAAGATCTCAAACTGTAAGAAACACAGCCTGAAGACCTGCAGTGTCTGCAGTGGAGATGGTTAGAGATTTCCTACTTGGAGCTCAGTGAAGTCCATACACCTCAGAGTGAGTTACTAAGAGCGGAGCACTAGAGAAGCAAACCCAAGACCACTTCACTGCCTTGCTTCTGTTGTGCAGTTATTTGCACCACTTGCTGCTTCTCTCCACTGCACACTTCCTTCAGCTTCATAAATGTCCAAACATTTCTAGCTACCCTTCACAAAATGAAAGAAACCACCCATTTTATCTTGTAAAGTTTCAGAAAGGCTGGGACAGACAGTAAAAGCTGAAGGCAGATAGTAATCACCACCCGCATAGGAGAAAAATGTGAAGGGCACCTGCAGTAGGACAGAGAGTCATGAAGTAGCTCCAGGATATCTGAGTGAGAGGACTTCAGACAGAATGGTGCCTGCAGCACGTCTGTCTGGTAGAAGAGTAGATAACTCTCACTCTCTTTCTTACAAAGAAAATGGAAAAATAAAAAAATAAAAACATTAAAAGGATACAGAATTTGAAAATAAGATCATAGGAAATCAGCAGTGGTTGTTATATTACATATTGTTCTCTTTAAAGTAGTTAGTCAGATTGCCAGTTATAGGTAAGCAAAATTCATCCAAAAGTAAGCACCAAACTGTTCCTTTCAGTAAACCAATAGAAATTGGTGGTAAAATTATCCTAGTAACTTAGTATGCTAGCAATAATCCTACTAATCTAGTAAAGTGTGTGTGTGTGTGTGTGTGTGTGTGTGTGTTGTTACTGGGGATTGAACTCGGGACCTTATACTTGCCAGGCAAGGGCTTTATGGCACTGAGCTGTATCCCCAGCCCTATTATTTTCTTTTGATCAGTGTCTTTTCCTTTCAAAAAATCTATTTTAATGTTCACATTTTATTTCCTGTTTCAGTTTCTTACACTAGTTAAGAAAATACCATGTTTCCACATGAGGGTCTGATTTCTTTTGTTTATTAGTATGGTACTAGTTGCATCCATTTACCTATAAACCTTGAGTTTATCTTTCTGTATAGATGAGAAACAGTTGGTAAAACTATTACATTCTTTTTATCTATTCTTCAGTTTATGGGCATTTGGATTGTTTACAAGATTTAACTATGACAAATTATGCTACTATAAACATAGATGCACATACATCATTGCGGTATGGCATTTCAATTCTTCTATAAAAATGCCAACTGTCACTTTTAGTATGGAGAACAACAATAGATAAGGAATAAGGTACACATATAAAATGTACACTATGTAGATAAATAAATTTTCAAGTTAACCAAATAGTTTGGACATATCCCATTCCAACAAAAATACATTTTTCATGTAGTACTGATTGCTAACTGTTGCTGTATTAAATCTTACTTTATTACTCAGACAGTTTTTTGACTGGCTCGTAATGGGGAGGGCTGCAGTGCACACTGTGTGCAGGTCGGCAGCCACAGATTATTACACCTACTGAGCTTGCAGAGCTCCTCATTTGCTCAAATACACTTTGGCATGTTCTTGCCACTTGATGGGGTTCAAGGGGAACAGGAGTGCAGAGAAGGTAACCTCAACTCACCACCCTCACCCGTGGTGACCAATCACGGAAGAGAAGGTCACCCATGGTGGCCAATCACTGAGACATTACTAGGCAGAGTTAAGGAAGTGCACACGCTTTTGGAAAAATTCTAGGGCAGATGCTCAGGAGTGAGGCTTTGTATCAGCTGTGGTTGGGGATTTTATGTATTGCTGAGCTAGTCTGCAGGACAGGTCATCTACTACATCTACTTCTCTGGTCTGTCAGGTGGCAGCATAGTGGGCTAGGGTAGAATGCACACCACACACCCGTGTCTTAAGCATAGTGATGTGCCTGCCTCACCTCCTGCTCAAAGGACTTCTGCCAGGTGACTGTGACTTTAACCTTTGACTATGAGCCAAAGTAATCTGTGTCTTTTAAAATGATTTTTCATCATAAGTATCTTTCATGGTAAAAAGAAATGGTTAATGTGGACAATTGGTACTGAGGTACACAGCCATGGCTGTGACTACACGTAAGATAAATGGGTGAAGCCTTTTTTTGGTTTCATGTTCTTTGGAAAAGCATGGAGATGTGGTCTACCAAATATTTAGATGTCAGTCTTTTTGCTGAATACCTATGGTCCAAGCACATTAGAGGCTGCAGCAGGTTGACTAGTGAGTTTAAAAACATTCTGAACCCATTAATGAATAAAACAGCAACCTGGAGCACACAATTAGACCCCCTCTGAAAAACATTAAGAAGAAAATAGTTGTAGAATTTTGTAAATAAAATACAAAAAAAGGGCCAGCTAAATAGCTTAGTGGATTAAGTACCTAAAAGCAGGCGCAGGGGCTGGGGGTTCAATCCCCAGGCCTGCTGTGCAGGCCCTGCCCCCAGGGCACACTGAGATGGCAATTGAGATGGGCATGGTGGCACATACCCAGCTCTTGGGAGGATATAAAAAGGCAGATCACTATGAGTCTGATCTAGTAGTGAGGCCTTGAACATCGTTTAGACCCTTCCATAAAATAAAAAAAAAATAATAATTTGTAAGTGGAGCTTTATGTTCAAGTATAGTAAGGACAAAGAAGACCAGAATGTTCACAGGATTTCTTTTTTTTTTTTTTTTTTTTTTTTTTTTTTTTTTT
>PVKA01046811.1:0-14705 GCA_004027165.1 Ctenomys sociabilis
AATGTAGCTAAACATCGTTCTCAATAGAATGTCCTCCAAGATCATTCACATTGCTGCAAATGGCAGGACACACATACACACACACAAAAAAACCAAGTACTGAATGGAATTACTTATATGTGAAATGTAGAGTAGTTGAAATTAGAAGAGAAATAGTGGTTGCCATAAGCTGAGGAATGGAGGAAATGTTAGTTGAGAGTACAAACTTTCAGTTACAAAAGTTGTGGAGATCTATATAACAGGGCACTAATAGCTTATATATTGAATACTTAAAATTTGCTAAGAGATAGCTCTTAAGTGTACACATCAACAAAAAAGGTAACTGAAAAAATGATTATACTGATTAGTTTGATCCAGGAACCATTAGATAAAGGTATACTGGCTTGAATTTAGAACCTTCCTGCTGGGTTGAACATGCATCATGCTATGTGCATCACTATTCCATTTGACAGCTTGTACTAAGTCTCAGGGAGTCCTTTAATTGAAGTAATACAAAATGCCATATAGTACAACTTAATAGAATTTTTTTTTGTTAATTATACCCTAATAAAGCTGAGAAATAATCTTCATAAAATAGGGCTAGAGATGTATCCTCAGTAATAGACCACTTACCTAACATGGTTCTATACAAGCAAAGTTTCATGTAAGATTTGGACAGTGGTGCTTCATATTATGATTCATATAGAGGTTTATATTTTTGGTATTTGGTCTGGCTATGTCGTTGAGGCTGGGCTTGAGATCACTGTGTAGCCCAAGCTAGACTCACACTTACATATCCTCCTTTTTTAACTTGTGGAATGCTGGAAATATAGGCATATATCACCACACCCAGTTTTTGCTTTGATTCTCATGGATTTATATAAAATACCTGCTGTGATTTTGTTTTTGGTTCAGGATTTTTGATACAGGGTCTCACTATGTAGTTCATGCTGACTTTGAGATTACTATATGGCCCAGCCTGGCCTTAAACGCAGGCAGTGTCCCTGCCTCAGCCTCTGAATGCTGAGATTACAGGCATGCACCACCATGCCTGATGTTATATGAATTTTTAAATGCTTTTATTTTAAATTTAAAAAAATATATTTTGTTTGTATCACTTTCTGTTTGAATTAGGTAACTGGGAAAAAAGCATATGCTACAAGCCAGAAAATTTATGAAGCATTTAAATCATTGTGGAGAAAAAGCACCAAAAAAGAATCACTCCCGGACCCTGAAGGAAAAACTAAGGTAGAGTTTAATTGGAACAAAAAAATAAGCAGTAGCTTTTCTTTGGGTGGGTGTTGGCTTGGATGATAAAATGATTTACTTATGAAAGAAAAATCTTCTTTGTACACAGCCAAGAATATCTGATGAAAAAGAAATACCTGCAGAAACAGCTCACATCCTGAATCACTCAGTATCCTGGCCAACAGAAGTCAGTTCTGAAACAGTGATAAAATCAGAACCCACCTCAGGTTTGTTTGGAATATTTCAATTTTATTTTTATTCTTTTATACAGTAACTTTTCAGCATTGTTAGTAATTTGAACTTTTTTGTAATTTGATCTCATTTGTTATTATGTATACATGTGTGTGCTTTTGCTTTGTGTGTGTGTGTGTGTGTGTGTGTATGTATTTTAGGGAAGGGTTCACGTGGTATTCATGGTCTTACTGTTAGATCACACTCATAGTGATTCTCCCGTTTACACCTCCCAAGAGCTGGGTTTGTAGGCAGGCACCAACATGTCCGGTCTCAATTGCTGTCCCAGGGGGCGGGGCCAGCATGGCAGGCCTGGGCTGGAATCTCTGGTCCCTGTGCCTGCTTGCAGGCACTGCAATCCTCTGGCTATTTGGCCAGCCCTGTTTTCACTTTTTCATGTGTGAAATTTGTATTCTTGGATTATGAGGGACTTAAATGTCTGGAATTTTTTTATAACACCATATAGTTCATATTGCAGATCTCTGTATGTGGGGATATAGAGTAGTACTGACAAGTTGATTGAGTGAAACATTTATTATCATTTTATAAATGTGAACTATTTTACCATCAGGTGGAAAATATAATTTTCTGTATTCTATCAGTTTACAGATATGAGTTATTATACATACATAAATATCTGCTTCCATTTCTTATAATAGTAGCCTTCCTGTCAGCCTTAGCTTCCTTTGGTCTATTTGTTGTGTTTTGTTTTTTTGAGAAAGGGTTTCACTATGCAGATCAAACTGACCTTGAACTCACTTTGTAGACCAGGTTGGCCTTGAACTTGCAGTGGTCCTCCAACCTTAGCCTCCCAATTGATGGGATTGCAGGCATGTGCCACCACAGCTGTCAACCTTAGCTTCTATCATTTGTATTTTTATTGTATTTGTATTAAAGGAGAACTTTATGAATATGTAGTATATGAATACTACATATATATAGCACCAATAATAGTATGTACAAATTTGTTAGAATTCACTATTAGCCCACAATTCTTTCTAGGACTAAATAGTGATTTTCTAAAACATACTGTTTTTACTATGCTCAAAAACAAAGTATCAGAATCCACGCTTTGTGACACATGACTATAAGCCTAGAAATCTGAGAGGCTGAGGTAGGAAGACTTTACACGTGAGCCCATCCTGAGCAACTCTGTGACTTCCTGAGGCTCTCTCTCAAAGCAAAAAGAAGGCATCACAGCATATAACACTATTTCAGCAGTGTAGTTATATAAATTCAGCAGTCACCAACTAGCATGGGTTTGTCTGAATACAGAGTGAATGACTCAGCCCATTAAGTTGATTCATTGCAAAGGAAATATGACCAACTCAGAAGTCAAATAGTAGGAGATAGTAATAATAATCTGTTATTTGTTAATTATATACAGATTTGCAAAACATCCTAAGTTCATTGTGTCATTCATTCTATATCTTCAAAGCAAAGCAAAACAATGACATCTGATATATTAGGAATTATTCTTGTTTATTATGAAAATGCTAAGAATCAGGAAACTTAGGTAGCTTACTTCAAATTATACAGCTTCTGAGTAGCAGCACTGTTTGTAAACTACATAGTGCAAATTTGTTCCATCATATATAATGTTTCTAATTTAAAGGCAGAATAGTCTCTAATTTCAATTCCTGTCCTCTCAGTCTGAACAAAATCTGTCAATGAAAACAAACCTGATTTACGTTTTACTACTTTCCTCCCTTACTCTCCTTTTTATTTGAGTTATAAAATTTAAAATGTCTCGGTAAGCCAGGAGATGACCTTCTCAAGATCTAGACGACATTAGTACCCTAATGTTGGATTTTCAGATTCTAGTATGTGACGTGTAAATTTCTCTTATAAGTAACAATCTGGTCTGTTTAATTTCTTTCATAGCAGTCTGAACTGTTACATATAAAAACGTTGCAATTTCTATCCCTCCTTCATATATCTTTGGTATGATTTTCATACACTACATTGTGCAATATAGGGGTTAAATGTTCCAGAATCCAAAATCAAGACATGGAAAGAAAACCATTAGTAAGGCATGACTTTGGTCCCACCTGTAAATGTAATGTGTTTCATCTTCACCATAATACTCTGGAATCACAGCAGCTTATCTCAGTACAAAATCAATTGGGTATATTGTATGATTAATGTGACACTGAGGATGTGTTTAATTGTTTTTCTAATGTCTCATGTACATTTAAGGTGAAGATTATATTATTTTGGTAGTCATGAATTTGAAAATTTGATGTCATGGTTCTCTGCATGAATCTTAAAGAAATAATGAAATCTTTAAATCTTACAGGATTAATGTTCCTGTAAAGCAGCAGTAGGCAAATCTGTGCCAGATCTGGCTTGCTGATTGTTTTTGTATATTCTACAAGCACAGTACATGTTTTAGGTGATTTTGAAAAAAGAATACTATCTCATGACCAGTGAATACTTTATTAAATTCAGATTTGTGGACATTTGTTCCTAAAATTATACTAGAATATAATAACATTTGTTTGTTTGTATATTGTGTTTGACTACTTTCATACCACTATTAAAAGAGTCTAGCTATTTAAATGGAGAACATACTGTTCATAAAGTTAAATATTTTAGTGCTGGCTTCCTCAGAAAAAAGTTGGCAATTTTTATTCTACAGGGAGAAGATTCATATAAGCAAAACTTCCTCTTTTAGTATATTTGCCTGTGTGTGTGTGTGTGTGTGTGTGTGTGTGTGTGTGTGTATACTAGCCAAACTCAAATCCCTGAAGGCCAAAACAGTTTTTAAGGTATTTTACTACTGAGGAGACAGAAATTGTCAGGCACTAATGAGAAAATTAGGATTGCCATACCTAGAAACAGAGAATCCAGAGGAGAAGTGTTTGACTCACTAAAACTACACCCAAACAAAGCTAGTTTAATTCCTCACTGTACTGAAATGATAAGCATTTCACACTTTTTAAATGAAGAAAGTGAAAACTCTTTCTGTAGATAATATTACCTGGAGCTTCTATAGTTCTGTATTTATAGTGTCCACGATGTAAATAAATGTAGTGGTAGTCATATGATGAGATAGAAAGATCTGACTAACAATAATATTGAAGTAAAGAAGCTGGCTGCATCCCTGGATCTACATTGCATGCCCAACCCAAGGAGGAAGCTTAGGACATTCCAGATGATAGCCCTGCATCCCCCCAGCATGCTAGTACCCATACTATGTGCCCAGCCTAAGAGGAATCTTGAGACTGACTAGATGAACCTATGCCAGGATCTTCTTTTAGTGTCTCAGCACAGGGAAGTTGAAGTGACAACCAGCGAACTCATCTAATTGAAGAGACCAACATCTAGGAGTGTTAGAGCTGGGGAGATTTAAGGTTTCTCTTGGGATTTCTTGGGAAACCTGAAGTCAAGCCAGGAAGTTGATTAGACAGTATTCTGTGGAGAGAAAGTATACGAGGGTAAAATTGTCAGAGGAAGTAGTCCTAAAGAAGTTAGATAGTTTACTGGTTTCCTTGATCTCTAGCCTACTTTCAATAGAAACTAATGATCTGAAATATTATAGGCTAATTTATGGGTGTGTGCATCAGTAGACTAAGAGATAAAGTAAATGTTGTATTTAGACATTATAGAATACTACTTTGCTATAATGAAAGACAGATTTGAGACATTTGTCAGAAAATGAATTTATCTGAAAAATACATTGAGTGAACTAAACCAGACACAAGCATAAATACTATATGGTATCTATCATTTGCATAAGGCAATGTATAAAGAGTGTAATAAAAAGAGACAAGGGAATCGATCTCTTGGAATTGGGAAGGGATCCATGAGACCTTACCCAAGGACAGTGGGTAAAGGAGAGGAAGAAAAATATGTGGAATATAGATATGTGACAGGAACCAAATAACCTCAATGAATATAAACACCATAGATGCCATAATGGGAGCAATAATACAAACATGAATTAAAATGGGCAAGGGAAAATTAAAGGAAGAGAATTAGAAGTGGGAGAGAAAAGGAAGGGAATTTAAAAAGGAAGCAGGTTGTATTATATACTGATACCCACTCCCTGATATATATTAACAAAGAAAAAGGCAAAAATAAAAAAATGACTCAGAAAACTCAGAAAAAAATAGAACTGCAGGGCACATAAATATTTTAGTTAGCTTACATGGACTTAATAATAACTGTAATTAATACATTAATTGGAAGAATCAATGAAAAAATAAATGAAAAGATGGAGCATTTCACAGGCACGTGGAGTTGATTAAAAAATAAGTATATATTCTAGGTGTAAAAATTACATTTCTTTTTTTTCGGAGGAGGAACTCGGGGATTGAACTCAGGCTCTTGTGCTTGCCAGAGAAGCACTTATTTCACTGAGCCATTTCTCCAGCCCCAAAAGTTACATTTCTTGAAATTAAGGACTCATCAGATGAGTTTAACAGCAGATTATGTGAGGTATGATTGAAACCAGTGAATATTTAAAGTTTAAAAAACTCAGGTATCACCATACACACCTGTAATCCCAGCACTGGAGAGGCTAAAGCAGGAGGATCACCTCAGTTCAGGGCCAGAGTAGATTACATAGTGAGCTCAAGCCAGCCTGCACTATAAAATAGTCTTTTTCCAAAAAAAAAAAATTAATGTTTTAAATTATACATTGTCATTAATGCCCCTTGGAATAACCCCTCAATACACACCTTGAACACATCATTACTTTCTGAAGTAGTTCTGGAAGTCCTCTTGTGAGTATATTTCTAAGTTATTATAAAATAAAATATGCTAAATATTGTTTCAAAATGCCATCCATTGGAAAGACAGGCTGGTAAAAATATTATGGCACATCCTCGTCCACCTTATTTACTATATCATAAAAAATGCAACTTCTAGCTCTTACCCAGAATTAAAATGATCATGAATAGTAAACATTTTAAATTCAATCAGAACCTTGAGGCAGTCGTGACAACACAACTAAAGAGATTCATGAATGAAGACTTCCAGAACTTCTTCAGAAAGTTGTGAGAATGATGGAATAATTGTGTTCAAAGACACACAAAATATTTTGAGGAGGCTGAATGGAAATTTTATTTAATATTTCTATTTAAACATTTACTATATCAATTATACCTAATACATAGAATATAGTATATAGATACTGAAAGGCAAATAAAAAAAAAAAACTTAAGCACATAAAGGAAAAAAGGAATACAAAGGCCAAAACAGGACATAAGAAAGTTTGCACTGATGAGTAGCTTTAAATATTTAAATTATTGGGAAGCTAAAGTTGAATATCGTCATGATCACAAGAAATACAAGCAGAATTTTTTTAAATTTATTTTTTATTTTATTGAAGTACAAATATCAATCAGACAGTTTTAAGACACCTTAACAAGACAGATTCGATAAATTAATACATTGCAAACTGTTTTCATGCTGTTTTGGTATCGTACAAGGTGCATACATGATATATTTACAGACATTATTATAGCAGATGTCTCTTATTAGTAAATTAAGAGTGTAGCTGTTTACTTATTTTTATACCTAAATTATATCAAAAATTCAATAATTATTTTCCTAGTGGATGACCATAGTACTAGAAGCCGACATAATATCCTGTCCAACCACCATTAGTGCAAATCTTGCCTTTCATAGGATTATGTAGAAGCACAGCATTATCTATCCCAACTGTACTGTCCATACACACACATCATGATTTTTTCTTTCTATACCCTTTCCTTTGTCTGCACCTGTCAAAAGTGTGCACTCCATTGTCATTCAACTAACCCAGGTGCTTGAACTGGACAACACAATCCAACACAGTCCAGCATTCCACAACAATAGTGAGTTATTCAAAGAAGTTGTCGATCATAGCCATTTACAGCTCAGCTTAGTATTATGGCCCCGTGATGTATACTTCATTTTTATACTTTTCTGCTGGATGGTTAACACCTAGATAGAGCAAGAGTTATATACCAACACATGTACTTTATGTTTCTTATGTGGTCAGTGAAGTCCCCTCAGGGTTTGTCTTGAAGTCCTATACATTATTCTGAAGATCCTTTGTCTGTGTCATCCATGCGGATGAGTCTCGGCCAATGCTTGACCAGTTCACACTCTGTGAGAGCCTGAGAGAAAGGTTTCTCTCCATGTGACTCTCCCCATGCACACTATAGAACTTCGAACTCTTTCCTCTGTGGCTCCATAATCTTCTTGTTCAGAAAATTTGTAGCTCACCTGAGTTTCATGATGTTGCAGTACAGGTTCTCCTGTGTCCTGAGTCTTTGCTGACCTTGAAAGGCGAGGGCCAAAATGTTGGGTGGTCTTTTGGCTCTTCTATTTCTCCAAGTTTGATCTGTGAACTTAGGTTGTTAACCATCCAGAAGAAAAGCTGATTAGTATCCTTCAGCATATGCCATTCACTTTGCCTTATTGGACTCAATTGATTTTAGTTGTATGTTTCCATTTGTATTTCTGGTTTTCGCTTCTTATGCTAGTGAGACTATACGATATTTATACATGTGTGTCTGGTTTATTTCATTTATGAGTATATGTTCAAGTGGCATCCACTTCAGTATAAATGCTTCAAAATTATCATTCTTAATAGCTGAGTAATATTCCATTATATAGAAATACCACATCTTTTGCAACCATTCCTCATGTGATGGACATCTTGGTTGTTTCCAAGATTTTGCTATCACACATTGTGCTGCTATAAACCTAGGTACACATATATCTCCAAGACACAATGTTTTCAGTTCCTCTGGGAAAATTCGCAGTAGGGGGATAGCCAGCTTGAATGAGATTTCTAGTCCTACTCTTTTGAGGAGTCTCCACACTGACCTCCATAATGGTTGTATCAGTCTACATTCCCACCAGCAGTGGGGAAGTATTCCCTTTTCCCCACAACCTCTCCAAAATTTGTTGTTGGTTGATTTCCTTATGATAGCCATTCTTTCTGGAGTGAGATGGTATCTCAGTGCTGTTTTTATTTGCATTTCACGAATGGCTAGCAATGTGGAGCATTTTTTCATATATTTATTCGCTTCTTTAATTTTGTCCTCTTAGAAGTGTGTATTCATTTGACATCCCCATTTCTGAATTGAGTCTTTAAATTTGAGGGCCCTGTTATATCTTAGTTCTTTATATATTTTAGACAGCAGACCTCTGTCTGATTGCTTATTAGTTAGGATTTTTTCAAAATTTGTGCGTTGTCTTTTCACTCTGTTGACAATTTCTTTTGACATGCAGAACCACCTTAAGAAGAGTTGATCCCAATTGTCGATTATTTCAAGTGCTTCCCCTGCAAATATATGATTGTTCATGAACAAACATATATTTGCAGGGGTAGTTCTTTCACATGCTTTCTACCAACTTGTTTGAATAATATGAGAACTAAATTATTAGTGAGAGCCGGGCATGGTGGCACATGCTTGTAATCCCAGTACTCGGGAGGCTGAGGCAGGAGGATTGTTGTGAGTTCGAGACCAGCCTGAGCTACAAAGTGAGCTTAAAGCCAGCCTGAACTGCATAGCGAGACCCTGCCTCAAAAAGACAAAGAAAAAAAAAAATAAATAAAATAAAATAAAATAAATAAATAAATTATTAGTGAATAGATACTATGTCGTGTGTACTTGAAAGAAATATATTGATATACTTTAATCATGTTTAACTCTTTTCAGTTTGTTGTAATACCAAACTGAAATAAATTAAAGATTGCTGCAAAACTTAATGCAAACATTAAATTTTTATAAGAAAACACACGTGGTAAATTAAAATAGAAAGTCTCATAATGATTTGGACATTCAATTTCAAGAAATTTTGTGACACATCATCTTTTATGAGGAAAAGAGAACCCTCAAAAGTTGAATGAGTAAAGAAATTTCTTATAGTAAAAACAGAAACCTTATTTCCTTAGAAAAGCTGGGATGAACCCTTTAAAAAGAATAGAAATCAAAGAACATAGGCTCAGTGGTCCTAGAGAGATCCATATCAGAATTACTTGATAATATTTTGTTGTTGCTTCTCTTTGTTTTGCAAGATGCACAAGCCCAGGCTCTTCTCAAGGATTACAAATCTAAATTTACATAGATAAGACCTCAACAGGTAGATTTTTGGAAAAGGTCCACAAGCAACGTTGATATATATTTATCTAATTTCTTTTTTTTTTTCATTTATTTTTATTTTATTAAAATACAAATGTCAATCAGACAGTTTCAAAACACCTTAACCATACAGAGTCGATGAATTAATACATAGCAAACTGTTTTCATAACGTTTTGTTATTGTACAAGGTGCATATATGATATTATATTTACAGGTTTTTTTATAGCTGAAATTATATCAAAAATTCAATAATTATTTACCTAGTGGATGACCATAGCACTAAAAGCCGATATAATATCCTGTCCAACCACCTTTAATGCAGATCTTGCCTATCATAGAATTATGTAGAAGCACAGTGTTATCTATCCCAACTGTACTGTCTATACACACACATCATGATTTTTTCTATCTACAACCCTTCCTTTGTCTACACCTGTCAAAAGTGGGCACTCCATTGACATTCAACTACCTTAGGTGCTTGAACTCGACACCACAATCCAACACAGTCCAGCATTCTACAACCATAGGGAGTTATTCAAAGAAATTGTAGACCATATCCATTTACAGCTCAGCTTAATATTATGGGCTCATGATGTAACCTGTACTGCAATATCATGAGACTCAGGTGAGCTCCAAATTTTCTGAGCAAGGAGATTTTGGAGCCACAGAGGAAAGAGATTGAAGTTCTATAGTGTGCCTGGGGAGAGTCACATGAAGAGAAAACTTTCTCTCAGGCTCTCACAGAGAGCAATCTGGTCAAGCATTGGCCGTGACTCATCCACATGGATGACACAAACAAAGAACTACAGAATAATGTACAGGACTACAAGATAAACCCTGAAAAGACTTCAATGACCACATATGAAATATAAAGTTCATGTGTTTGTGTATAAGTTTTGATCTACCTAGGTCTTAACCATCCAGCAGAAAAGTATAAAAGTATAAAAATGAAGTATTTATCTAATTTCTGACCTAAGCTATAGCTAAACTAAATTTTTAATTTTTTATTGTCTAAATAGAATGCAAAATAGTAAAGAAAATGTCAGAAATGATTAAAGAACTTCACCAAATCAACAGGAATGCAACAGTAGTTGGTCTTACAATTAGCTGTTCAGGTTACCAAATATAAATAAGCACAACTGGTTTACAAAAAGTTATAAGGAATTAAAAAGGACAAGGAAAAAATTAAGCACCAATTAATGAAGTTACTAAGAATCTGCATTGTTACAGGGTATCCTGTCTGCTTCTTATACTATGGATAACCACTAGGAAGTTATCAATAAATAGTATTAATTATTGAATCTGTAATATAATTCAGCTTTTAAAAAAGATAAGTATACAGCTACATTCTCTTAAATCATTGATTAGAGGCATCTGTTGTAATAGTGTTTGTATATAGAGATCATGTATGCACCTTGTACAACAAAAAGACACTTCAAAAACAATGTGCAATGTATTAATTGTTGAATCTGTCATACTAATTTGATTTGAAACTGTTTCATTGCTATTCTTAAGTAAAATAAAATATAAAAAAATAAACAGCTGGTATTTAAAATTAAAAAAAAAGAAATTTGACATATAAAGGCACTGATCCTTTTTGTGGACCATCAGAAATCTGCAGTACAAATATTCAAGCCATCCTGCATACATATATGAATATATTTCTCCCCTATCCCTCCATCTCCTGTCCTGTTCTTCATCCAAGTTTTTACTTCTTTCCCTTTCATTGTGTATAGGACCATAATTCGTCATAGCTAAATCTTAGAAACAATCCAAATGTCCATCAACTGAGGAATGGATAAAAAAGATATGGTATTTTCATACAATGGAGTATTATTCAGCTATAAAAAAGATAAACTCAAAGCTTTTCTAAGTAAATGGATACAGCTAGATGCCATATGCATAAGTGAAATAAATGAAACCTGCATGTGCAAACATCATATTGTCTTCCTAGTGTGAGAACCTGAAAGAGTAAATAAAACCTAAACTAAATTTATTTTTCTTTTTTGCGAAACTGGGGATTGAACTCAGGCCCATGTGCTTCCCAGGGAAGTGCTTATTCTACTGAGCCATCTGCCCGGGACCTGAACTAAATTCTTTATAGTTATAATGTTTCAGTTATTAATTTTTATTTCTGTGTGTTTGCAGTGCATGGTTATTGCATTTATTGTGAGAAGTTGGTACATATGCATGATACATCTTCATTCTTTTTAATTCCCTTTCCCCTCCACTGCCTTTGCCCTCTCTCCATCTCTAGATTTCTTTCTCATTTGCAAAATGTCTCTCTAATTATTATCCATCATTTTACTTGCTTTTAAATAATTTATGCTTTTGTTTCCATTTTAAAATCTTCTTAGAATTTTGAGATGATTGAGATAGTAAAATTAAAACATCTTTCCTAATTCAGGAAATTTGAGTGAGCTATGTTTGGGTGAGTAGACTTTGAAAAAGAATAAAAATTAAGAAAGTGAGTAGAGGTAGTAACAATTTGCATTATTAAAGAAATTTGATATGTAAAGTCATAAAATGATTTACATGCCTGTAGTATGTCTGCTTCATTAAAAGTAGCTCACATAGCAGACTTTTTACTTGTACTCATCAATCCCTTCCAGTAGGTGAATTAAAAATATGTTTGGGAAAACTTGGGAAAAGCAAAGTTACTATCAGGTTTTTAGTCCTTTTTGTGCTGACCCACTCCCTTTTCAGAATAGTATTTTTAAATGAAAAAATACATAGTGATTGAAGGTCTTAAATCTTACATTTGTCCAACAATATTAACAGGTTTAATAATAACTGGTATAATTTTCAAGTAGTGACTAGTGTAAATACTATTTTGAGGTAATCTGGAATTGTAATGTGATATGAAGACACGTATGATTTCTGTTGGTGACAAAATATCAAGTACTCCTAGTAGTATTTTCTTTATATCTATATCTACACTCAGGATTGCATAAAATGTATCTGTTCAGAGTTTAGTGAAGGTAAGAACAAATTTCCCCCATCTCAATTAATAGATCTTACGAATCTTATCATAGACCCCTAAGGGGGCCCTAGTTAAAAATTCATAATCTACAGAGAATAGTGTTACTATTATGGGCAGTAACTAATATGATCTGTTTCTAAAACATATATTTAGTGATGAATTTATATATATATATATATATATATATATATATATATATATATATATGTGGTCAGTCATGTGACTGCATGTATAACTATATATAAATAACATCTACTCATCATGATATTATGAAATGATGCATGAAAAAAATGTGAAAGCTTACTTGCCAGGTGATATACTTGTCAGAATCCACATCTTTTGAAGTCTTGAAATCAATTCTCAATCTCCATCTCTTAAATACACGTGAAATGTCCTCTTCCTTGAAATGTTATCTTCATTTGGCCTGTAGGATATCACTACTTTTGGTACTCTTACCTCACTGACACATCTATCCTTCTTGGTCTTCTCTGCTACATTCTCGTCTTTAAAGATTAAAAAGTTGAATTATTCAAAAGGCTTTTCTTGGCTTTCTCTGACTGTATATGATCTCAAAATATTGAAGTATCCAAAGGCTTCTTCTTTGTACATTTGTTATTATATGATCTCTTATGTTACCTGTCTGAAATTCTATATATCAGTAAGACTATAAAATTAATGCAGTCAAAAGATTTCTATGAGCCAGGCATGGTGGCTCAGGCCTGTAATCCCAGCACTCGGGAGGCTACAGCAGGAGGATTGTTGTGAGTTCGAGACCAGCCTGAGCTACAAAGTGAACTTAAGGCCAGCCTGAACTGCATAGTGAGACCCTGTTTTTAAAAAAAAGACAAAAAAAGTTCCTATGATCTCTGTAGACTTACATTTCTAGCTGCCTATTCAATATTTATACTCAGCTGTTTAGTAATTTCAAATTTAACATCCAAATATTAACATTTTATTTGATTTCCCACAAACCTCCTCCCACATTTTGTCCTCAATAAATGCCAATTCGATTCATTCAGTTTCATAAGTTAAAAAGTCTCTTGCACATAGCATATTCATTTAGGAATTTTACCTTCAAAATAACTCAGAATCTAATCTTTATCCATTTGCACCATGTCCACCATCACCCTAATCAAAGCTCTCAGCCTTTCACTCAGAGTACTGCACTCATTTTCTAATTGGCCTCCTTTTTTCCATGGTTATTTGCCTATTCTATGTTTTCTATAGCCAGGAAAGATATTATTTAAAACAACACTGACTAATGCCCAGACAGAATTTCCCAATAGCTTTTTATCTCATTTATATGTTAAAATTCTTGAAACTGGCTGTGTAACCTAGCCATATCTCCTGTCACTCAACATTGTGCTGTACATCTTATCTATTGGTTCATCAGACATCTCTTGGTTCTATTTTCCCTCAGCTCATCCTAAAGCTACCCACAGGGTACACACATACACTCATCTCCTTAAATACTTCCATCCAATATCACATTTCCAAAAGGTTTCTACTACCCACCCAATTTAAAATGGAAAATCACCCCAGTACTCCATATGTTTCCTGCTGCTTTATTTTTCTGCATAGCATTTACCACCATTTACTGATACAGTATATATTTTACCCATATTTCTGTCTCACCCAACTTGAATATTATGGCCATACTGGCACATACTTTTATGAATTTTGTTCACTGCTATATCCTAAAATAAAAATGTTGTTAAATGACTATTTTTTTCACTTAATATTTATCAGGTACTACCCCATTTATGCCTGACCCTAAACTCATGGATCATGGGCAGTCCCATCCAGAAGATGAAGATATGTACAGCACTAGAAGTTAAAGTATACTGCATAAAGAAGTATAAAATGTGTGAAGTTGTGAATGATGATGAAAAAATCCATGCAATGGGTAACTGACATAAAGTGTAACTTAAATCGTTTTTGTTTTTTTTTTGACATCTTCTGTTGAACAGTTTGATTAATCATGTAAGTGATTAGCAAACTGAATGCAAGATAGATAATATTAAGTGATTAATTGGCAGGAGTATTAGGTTAATTTTAATCACTTTAAAAACATTTGAAAGCAAAAGATAATAAACACCAATGAGACTAAAAATCTATATGTATATACATATATATGTTATATATATATATATATATATATATATATATACATTGT
>PVKA01046812.1:0-14705 GCA_004027165.1 Ctenomys sociabilis
AAACCTTTGACCTAAGCATTGTGAGTTTTTCTATTGCTTTGAGATTATCAATCAAAATGTTTTCTAATTATTTTCCAAATTAATCTTAAACAAGGTTTAATTTTTTTATTTTTGAAGAGAGAAAAACAATAAAAATAAAGATGGAATTTCATAACAAGTTATTAAGAATTAATTATGTTAATATAATGTACCTTATCTTGAAAGTATTTGCTCATATTAAAAGATACATGTATGGAAAATTGATAAAAACATAAACAAAAATCTATTCTTTTCAATGAACTAATAGAAATTAGTAGTGTAATTGTCTTAGCATGGTAACTAGTCACATCTATTTACCTATTGTCTCACTTTCATTTCTCTCCTTGCTGGGACAAAATACTTGACACCCAAAATTAAGGAGAGAGAGGTTTGTTTAGCTCACAGATTAGGGAGATGTCATCAGTCCTCCAAGGCAGATTGGCACATGGTGAAGGGCAGGGATTCACTGCAGTGGAAGGCAGCTAGACATGAAAAGCAGAACAAGAGGAGCAGCAACAGACAGCAAGACTCTCTCCCTCCCTTATATTTTATTCAGGCGATCCACAACAGGAGTGTGTGTGGTGGGCGGGGCGTAGCACTCACACCCATAATCTCAGCATTGGATCATGACTCAATCATGAACTCTAGAAGCCATCCCATACTACATGAGGCTTTGGGGGGGGGCACCTAGACACAAACATCCATAGCAGAGCAGTACTCCATTGTATAAAAATACCACATCTTTTTTATCCATTCATAGGTTGATGAGAATTTGGGCTGTTTACAAGATTTAGCTATTACAAATTGTGCTGCTGTAAACATGGGTGGATATATATTATTTTTTCCTTTTTAAAGAGAGTACAAATTAGAATTAAAACAGAAAAAATAAGCGATATAGAATTTCATTTAACAAATAAATATGAATTTCACATTTTTTGTTGTAGTATACAGTGTTGTCTTCCAATCGGTTATTCATATTATCAGATATATGTGTGAAAAATTGAAAGAAAGAAATACATAAGAAATTAAGAAAAAGTACAAACAATTGAAAAAAGGAGACAAAACGAATTAAGTATTATCTGTTCCTTTCCATAGACCATCAGGAATGCACAGTATAGTTGTCCAAATCATCCTGCTTGCATATATAAATAAATCTCTTTCCCCCATTCCCTCTCTTCAACTCAGTAGCTTTTCTTTCTTTCTTTTTTTTTTTTTTTAAGTTCATTCCCTTTTCCTAGTATCTGTTGTATTCTTCAGATTCTGTTTTTTCTCTTTCAGGTTCTCACACTAACAGACAATACTATGTTTGTACATGCAGATGTAATTTATTTCACTTAATAGTATTTCCTTTATTTGCACCCATTTACTGACAAAAGACTCAAATTTATCTTGTTTCATAGCTGAATAATACTCCATTGTATAAAAATACCACATGTTCTTTGTCCAATCTTCAGTTGACGGACATCTGGGTTGTTTCCAGGATTTATCTATGACAAATTGTGTTGCTGTAAACATGGGTGCACATATTTTGCTGTGGTATGAGGTTTACATTTCTTCTGGAAAAATGCCCAGGTGGGGAATACCTGGCTTAAATGGAATCTCCAATCCTAGATTTTTAAGGAATATCCACACTGATTTCCGTAGTGATTGTAGCAGTCTGCACTCCCACCAACAGTTAAAAGAGGTTCCTCTTTCTTCACTACATATATCATTTTGGTGTGATGTTTTCAATTATTTTGGGAAGATAATCAGGAGTGTAGCAAGATGGGACAAGATAAGGGACCTCTCTCTCCTTAAGTTTGGGTGTCAAGTATTTTGTCCCAGCAAGGAGAGAAATAAAAGTGAGACAATAGGTAAATAGATATGACTAGTTACCATGCTAAGACAATTACACTACTAATTTCTATTAGTTCATTGAAAAGAATAGATTTTTATGTTTTTATCAATTTTCCATACATATATCTTTTAATGTGAGCAAATACTTTGAAGATAAGGTACACTATATTAACATAATTAATTCTTACTAACTTGTTATGAAATTCAATCTTTATTTTTATTGTCCTTCTAACCCTAATTTTTACACTGAATTCCAAAGTGGTTGTACCAGGCTACCACACTGCCACCGACAGTGCAAAAGAGTTCTTTTTTCTCCACAGCCCATCCAATATTTGTTTTAGTTAATTTCTTGGTGATAGGTATTCTTTCTGTGGTGAAATGAAATCTCAGAATTGCTTGTTTTCCATAACAAATGCTTTTAAATTCTTTAATGAGAATAAAAAACAATAAAGAACAAACCATTAGATATGATACCTAAGGCTGGTGAGATAGCTCAGCGGACTAAGCAGCTGCTTAGGCAAGCATAGGGACAAGGGTTCGAGCCCCGGCACCACATGTCACACTGGTCCTGCCCCCTTGTACCCTGAGCTGACCACTGAGACAGGTTGTGGTGGTGCATGCCTATAATCCCAGCCCTGGGGAGGCTGGAAACGGGAGGATCACTATGAGTCCAAGGTACATAGTGAGACCTTCTACCTTATACATAAAAAGAAATGATACAGAATTTCTAAATAAAATTTCAGGAATTTGACTACAGTTACATTTAATATTATTGCCTTCACGTTAGTTGCTCAGATCACCAGATGTCATTGTGCAAAATTGGTCAAGAAGTTACAAAAATTAAAAGGAGAAAGAAAACAGCAGTTTGGTTTTTGTTCAGGAACTCTCTGCCTAATCCAGTGTCTTTAAGATTTCTATCTACTTTCTCCACCAGAAGATTTAGTGTTTCTGTTTTAATATTTAAATCTTTGATCCATTTTCAAGTTTAGTGCATGGTGATAGACATGGATCTAAATTTAGTCTTTAACATGTGGAAAGCCAGTTTTTCTAGCACCATCTATTAAACAGGGTATCTTCTAGTGAACACATTTGGAGCTTTGTCAAAGATACTGTAGCTGAATGTGTTTGTAGTTGTGCCTGTGTCTTCTAATCTGTTCCACTGATCCTCAGGTCGGTTTTATTGGCACTACTATGCTAATTTTATCACAGTAACTTTGTAGTATAATTTCAAGTAAGGGATTGTGATGCCTCCTGCCTTGCCTTTGTTACCCAGGTTTGCTTTTGATATTCTAGGTCTCTTCTGTTTCTAAATGAATTTCAGGAATGTTTACTCTCAATTTGTGAGATATGTTAATGGTATTTTGATTGGGAATGAATTAAATCTATATTAAAGTTTTGGGAGTATGTCCATTTTTACAATGTTGGTTTTTCATGTCCAAGAGGAAGGGATATCTTTCTGTCTTCTGAGATTTTCTTTGATCTCTTTTTCTGAGTACTGTAATTTTTACTGTGCAGATCTTTTACTTGCTTTGTTTGATTGATTCCTAAGCACTTCATTTTTAGGATAATGTTTTGAACGGTATTCTTTCCATAATTTCTTTCTCAGTGAGTTTGTTGTTTATATACAGGAATGTTATTAGATTTTGAGTGTTGGCTTTGTTATCATGCTATGCTACTGAATTTGTTTATTAATTCAAGAGTCTTAAGGTCAGCACCTGCCTGGCAGGCACACGGTCTGGAGTTCAATTCCTAGTACTAAAAAATAAAAAATAAAAATAGAAAGTAAAAATAATTCTAGAAGTTTCATGGGGGGGTTTTGGATATCTTCTTTGTAGGGTACAAAGTCAGCTGCCGATAATGATAAATTTACATCTTCCTTTCTTGTCCTTCTTCCTTTTATTTCTCTCTTTTTTTTTTTTTTCTACTTTCTCTGGCTAATGTTGGCAGAACCAATCTGAACACTAATGGTGATAGTGGACATCCTTGTCTTGTTTCTGATTTTAGAGTGAAAACTTTCATGTTTTGTCCATTTAGTAGGATGGTGACTGTCAGTTTGTCATAGACTTTTTTTAAAATATATTTTTTTTAACTAAAAATTTTTTTGACCAATTTTGCATGCTTATACCTGGTACTAGGGACAACTTATTTGAAGACAACAATATGCAATATGACAACTATTGTTGAATTCCAATTATATTGTTTAGTGAAATTCTATATTGTTTCTAATTTTTTATTATTTTTTGTCTCTAAAAAATAAAAAAGTCATACATTGTATCCACCACTAAGCTTGAACACTGTATTTACTCAATAAGCTATTTGATTGCTCCTCTTTATTAACCAACTCCTGAGAAGTGTTCTTACAGTCTGTAGCCTGAGTTCCACCAGAAATATATATATATATATATATATATATATATATATATATATATATATATATATATATATATAATTGTTTTCCAGTATGCTTTTGATATAGGAGGAATCTTGTGAGCCATGGTAGATGTCTTTTATCAGATTGAGACCTTCTGTTCTGATTTTCTGTAGGGCTATTTTTAATCATACATGAGTGTCATACTTTAGCAAAAGCTTTTTCTGCATCTATTGAGATGATTATATGATTACTGTCTCTGGCTCTGTTAAAATGGTGTGTTACATTTATTGATTTTCATATGTTGAACTATGCTTGCATTCTTGGGATGAATTCTACTTGGTCAAAGTGTGTAATCTTCTAGAGATTTGTTACACCCTATTTGCTAGTATTTAATTGAAGAATTTTGCACCTATGTTCATTAGGGAGATTTTTTAATTTATTTTTACAATTAATTTATTAGTACACTTTAGATATGCATAAGGACCACTTTGTCAAAGGGAATTTGTACGTGTACATGATATATCTTATTTCTTTTTGTCATTTCAATAGTTCTGTTTCAACTGTTAGAAATCATGTATTTTATGTTTTTTGTGTATATTCATAAATTTCATTTTATTTTTTTAATTGAAGAACAAATAGCAATAAGACAGTTTCAAGACAAACTAGATAAATACTTGATTTTGATTTTGTAATGAGAATGAAAAAACTCATAGAACAAAGACTGTATCCAAAAGATTCTTCATAAACTTGAAGAAGAAATTGACCTTCATTTTCATAACAGAAAATTTATGGCACAGCCAATAGCTTCACAGAATCATACAGAATGGCAAGTTTTGTAATCTCAGAAAAGCCCACATCAGGTATTAACATAGTTTGAAAGCATCAGCTAACATCTAAATTCTGTAATAAGACACCGGAATCTGCCACATGTTCTAAATTTAAATGATGTTTCAGGTCAATTTCTTTGCATGAAAAATACTCCCAGTGTAAACTCCTTGGCCACAAGAAATCATTTATTTTTCAAACCAACATCATATATTCAAGCATTTCTAATTTTTATGGTATCCCTTGTTTTATCATCTCAATCAGTTTATATTTTCTCAAATCCTTATTTTATAATAATTGTAAAACGGTTTTCATTTTCAGGTTCTTGACATTGTTTCACTAAGTCTTCTGTCAGTGTATTCTCTGTGACGTCAAACCATTGCTTCTTTGTCCTTCCTTTCAGGGTTTAGCCAAGGTTGTGGAGCACAGCAGGTAGGTTATCCGCTACTGATCTACAATCATCTCTCTTTGTATATTTTTATTTTTATGTCTTCAGCACCTTGATTTTCTTTCTTTGCAATTTTCCCATTGATTCCCTACCACTTTGATTACAAGTTATGTTCTTCACAGTCCTTCAGAACTATTTTGTGTGGGGGCTCAATCCTGTTCTCCTTTCTGGCTCTGTCCTAAAGCCACAGCTGACACTGGAACTTACATTCATTCCCCATCTCTGTCCTAGTTTCTTTTGTCCCAGATGTATCTTAAGTTTGGCTGTTGCTCAGCATTCTTACTTTCAATTTTGGTTTGGACCTGCTGAATGGAAGTGAGTTTTGTGTTTACCTCAGAGCAATGCAAGTTACTCTTTGTCAATAAGTTATTTTGTTAGTGTTTTCACTTGCTTTTTAGTAGGATTATTTTAACAAATTTATTCTGACGTATATTAGGATTATGTTTCTTTGAGAACTACTTACTTTGCAGGAATCTCATGGCATTAAAAAGTGTATTTTGTGTTTTGCTGATAACAAAGGAGCAGTGTAACAGTGTGATGCTATAGTTACATTATGATTATTGTCAAGGGTTATATGTTTTGCATTTACCAATTGGGCTGGTCATCTCCTGAATTAAAAAAGCATTAACATATTTTCTGAGATTATATTTCATTTTAAAGCTTCAAATTAGATATTCAATTTTCTGATAATAGTCCTAGGAATTTGTATATGGGTACTGGATATTTAGTTCTATCATACATAATGAAAAACAATTTTTCCCATGTTGCATAATTGACGAAACATGAGAGAAATAAACTAAAGATTAGGAAGTGGCTGGTGCATTATAATAAAAGGTAATCTGATGGTTTTATTTATGTATTTATTTGGTACAGTGTCTCACTATGCAGCTGGGTATCGTAGTGATTCTCCTGGTTTCATCCTCCCCAGCACTGGGGTTACAGGTGTGTGCCACCATTCCAAGTCTTCATGGCCTGTTCGATAAACCTGGGGGTTGGTCCAGTGTAGCATGTGGTGCTGGGGATCCCCAATTTCTGCACTTGCTGAGGCAGGTGCTTAGTATGCTGAGCTATCTCACTGGCCCTTAGTTTTGTTTTATTAAGCTACGATTTTAGAACATAAATTAAGATGCCTTTTACAATAACCTAGGCCACCTTATGATTACTTCCTCTGCTCAGAAATTGTGACCAGGGGCTTTGTGTCCCTTAGTCTGTCCTCTTCCCATCTGTCCTCAGTGTCCTCTGCATGGACTTGACAATAAAGCAAAACTACATTTATCACCTAGGAGTTTATCAAAACATTTTGGAGACAAACTGCTAATATAATGACTTATAAATTATTGCATCCTGATGGAAAGAAAAAAACTCTTTTCTCCCACTGATGAAACTGAGCAGGCAGAGGAACTCAATTTTCACACACATTTACTGATCTGTGAATGAAATGGCAGGAGGCTCACATTGTTTTGTGAAAGGCAAAGTAGAAGTATACTTGTTCTTAATTTCTTTTATGAGATAAAGCTGGTGCTATTTTTACCTTATCTCTGGTTTGTCAATCCATTTGGAAGATGTATTTTAGCCAAAGGAAAACACATCTGCACAAGACAGATGTGTCTTTGATCTTCACTGATCAACCAAGCTACATAAAGATGTGAGCAGAACTAAAACAATTTGGTAGGCCTAACGGTGAATATTCAAGGTTATTCTTATGTCTTATACAGTGTTTATGAGGGGTCACTATGCACAAAATGTGATTATACAAGAGTCTTAGTTTTGAAGTTGAGATCTGATGTGTGGCACTTCTTTGTATTTTACTTTAGGACTTTTCTCTCTATTACTCATTAAAGAAGTTATAGGACAGACAGACTTTTTAGGAATTGAGTCTTTCTCTGAAGTTATGTTTCTAAATAGCTTTTTAAATCGCTTTTAAGAAGAGCAGACATCTGTATCCATACAACTATGGATATTGTCCTGATGGTGATGCATAATTTATCATTTACACTTTTCTGGATTTAAGGCTTATGCTCAGTGAATGCTTTCACTCAGTATTTATGCTTTAAAAGCGCACATGTGCTGAACACGCAGCTCACTGCTGCTGCTTGCCTGGTGTGCAAAGCGCTCGGTGCAAGCGCTGCCTGTGTGCAATGCCCGACCCTATAAGAGACAAAAGAAAACAGGTTTCCATTGTATTTTTAAAAAATTCTATTTCATTTATGTTTTAATTGCTATAAGCAGAAACTGCAGTTAGAATATTGTAGTTGGTATTGCCTCTCCAGCTAATAAGATTTTGCCTACGGGCATGCTTTAAATGAGTGGATTTTGGTACGAGATAGATTTGGGTCTAAATTCCAACTCTGCTAACTTGCAGCTAAGTACTCTTGGGAAGTTCATGTCCTAGAACTCCAGTTTTATTCTTTAAACAGTTTGTGTGAATTAAACAATACAAAATGCCACCAAAGTGCCTCTCATGTGTTAAATTTCATGAAATGGGGACTTTATTTTTGTGTATCTATATTTTAATGCAAATGCAGAATTCCTGGAATATTTGCTCATATCAATATCTTACCAGAAGAACATAATGAATATTTATCTGCCTTAAAATAAAATAAAATATGGCTTATTTAAGAGTAGTTTAAAACAGCTGAGGGGCTGGGGATTTGGCTCAGTGGTGAAATGCTTGCCTACCAAGTCGGAAGCCCTGGGTTTGGTCCTTGGCATCAAAAACAAAAAAATAAACCTCTCCTGAAAAAAAAAAAATCCTCTCCTAAAACAGCTGACTATGATTTTTGCTATGGAATGGGTAAAAGAAATAAAATAATGATAATAATCTACAATAGTTTTAGTCTCCTTGAAGTGATAGCCCAAAGGATATGAAAAAGAATATTTGTGCTTTGAAGTGGAATTAGTTATTCTAAGAAGTACCAGGAGAGAAGCTGGGTTATCAATGAAGGTAGCAAGGTTAAGCAATTGATACTGAGATTGCTACAGCTTTCACTGCTTATAATGTAAAATGGCATATGCCATAAGTTATCACAGTATCTTGGAAGACACGAAATTTTCAAATGTCTGTTTGAGGGTGACGGTGAGTTATAAAGAGAATCTGACATTTTCTTCATGTCCCCAATCACAACGTCCCATCTCAGTGGACCATGTGACAGTACATGATCAATGTTGTAGGAAAAGAGACCCAGCACAGCTCGGCTGTGCTGTGAGTGAGAGCCCCAGGCCTGCCACACTTTCCCAGCATTCTCTGGTTCTGTCCCGTGGCCTCAGACCCAAGTTCAGCTCAGCCTGTGGGTGAGGACTGCGGGCCCACCAAGCCAGAGAGACCTGTCCCACCATTCTCCAGTTTCGGCCTGCAGCCCCGGACCCAGCACAGCTTAGCTGACCTAGCACAGCCTATCTAGTGAATGAGAATATCCACTACCCTTCTGGGAGCTCGGCAAATCCATCAAAGCCCAGGCCTGCCCACCTAGAGAGTGAACTGCCTGAGACATCAGGGCCCATTCTAGCAACTTCCCAGGATCCCCTGCCCCAAGCCAGCCAAGATAGTGGGAACTTTCACTATGCACTCTGCATCCTGGTTCATGCTCGCCTGACCAGGGAACCAACAGAGGGAAACCACAGGAGCTACAGCAAAAAGGAACAACACAACAGCGAGATCCAGGCCAGGCATAACTGGATAATCTTAATAGACTGGCACCTGAATCTCATTAAGCACTAAGGTTATAGCTGCACCAAAGCTCAACAACAAGGTCAGAGGTCAGTGCTATATAAAATGACAAAGACAAGCAGAAAAACGCAATCACAGGCTTCCAGTCCACCAGTAAGTGCAGAGGACACTAGCTCAGCTGCAATGAATGAATTAACAGAAACGGAAACAAAGAAAGAATATCAGAAAGGTATAGAGGAACTCAGACCAGAATTAACACCTGAAATAAAAATAGAAATATTTGAATACATAGCATATGAAATAAAGAATAAAATCCAGAAACATCTGGGGGAAACCCAATGTTTACCCAGACAAGTGCAGAGAACACTAATACAGTGGAAACATATGAATTAACAGCATCAGAAGCAAAGAAACAACAATAGTAAGGTCATGTGGAACTCAAAGCAGAAATAATTTCAGAAATCAAAAAAGAATATTTTGAAATCATAGCATGTGAAATACAGAATCAATTCCGGAAATATATAGAGGAAACCCAACTTGAAAGAAACTCTGCAGAAAAACAATTAATACATATCTCTAAAGAAGACATGGATAAAAAAATAGAGGAGATAAGAAATATGATGGATTCCTTGAATGAGAAATACAGAAAAGAAATAGAATGCCTGAAACACTCAAAGAGATACAGAAGAACTAAAAATATCAATCATGAGTCTACAAAACTGTTTGAGTGAAAGCAAAGGCAGATGATGCCAGGATGAACAATGTGAGAATAATTGGTATCAAGGAGAAAGAAGAAGTCAATACAAATGACATAAAAAGAATTTGGGGAGAAATAATCACAGAAAACTTCCCAAATATGAGGAAACAATCCAACATTCATGTAACCAAAGCATACAGAACATCAAATAACTTCAACCCAAGTGAAAACACACCGAGACATATAATAGTCAAGATCCCAGAAATCCAACACAAGAATAATATTCTAAAAGCAGCTAGAGAGAAGAAGCAAATCACATTCAAATGAAAACCCATCAGAATTACAGCTGACTTCTCTACACAAACAATGAAGGCAAGGAAAGCATGGAACAGAGTTCTTAAATTCCTGCATGAAAACAAATTCCAGCCCAGACTATTATACCCTGAAAAATTCTCTTTCAAGTTTGATGGAGAAGTGAAATACTTCCATGACAAAGAACAACAAAAGAATTTCATGATGACAAAGCCATCCCTACACTGGCTGGTGAAAGATGTTCTAGAGAGAGACCATAATGACCAGAACTCTGTGAATGAGAATGGAAGGAACCCACTAAACAGGACAAACAATTAAACATAGGATACAAAGGAGTAAACAACAGCAGGTAAATATCATGACAAACATAAGTCAACACATTGCAATTACAACCATCAATGTAAACGGACCCAATTCACCAATTAAGAGAAATAGACTGGCACAGTGGATTAGGAAAAAAAATCCAACAATATGCTGTATACAAGAAACACACTTAACTCAAAAAGGACATTCATAGGCTCAAAGTCAAAGGAAGCAAAGCAATACTACATGCCCCAGCACCTCAGAAAAAACTAGGAGTAGCAATTCTGTTTTCAGACAGTCTCAACTTCAAACCAAGAAGGATGAAATGACACAAAGAAGGCCAGTGTATATTGGTCAGGGGAAAAATTCAAGAGCAAGAGCTAAACACTTATAAATATGTATGCACCAAGCATAGGAGCACCGAACTATGTAAGACAAATCTTAATGGACATGAGAAACCTAATATATAAGACCACAATCTTAACAGGAGATCTTAACACCCCCTTATCTCAAAAAGATAAATCAACCAGACAAAAAATTAGCAAGGAAGTAGCAGAACTGAACCAGAGCTTCAAACAAATGGACCATTGTGGAGATACACAGAGTGTTCCACCCAACCACAGCTGAATACACATTTTTCTCAGCTGTACACGGGTCATTTTCCAAAATAGGCAACATACTACTCCAGAGGTCATGCATAAGTATATGCAAGAAAACAGAAACTATTCCATGCATATTATCTGACCACAGTGCAATGAAACTGGAATTAAATTACAAAAGAAACCAGAAAAGCCCACTAAATTCATGAAAGCTAAACAACACCCTACTCAGCAATCAATGGGTCACCAAAGAAATTAAACAAGAAATTCAACAATATCTACAATTCCATGAAAATTCAAGCACAACTTACAGAATTTATGGGAGGTGATGAAAGCAGTTCTTAGAGGGACAATCATAGCTATGAACTCACACATTAGGAAAACAGAACGGGAACAAATAAACACCCTAATGTTGTACCTCTGACAACTAGAAAAAGAAGAGCAAACAAAACCCAGAGCCCAAAGATGGGAAGAAATCATAAAGATTAGAGAAGAAATTAATTCAATTGAAATGAAGAAAACAGTTCAAAGAATCCACAAATCAAAAAGTTGGATCTTTGAAAGACTAAGTAAAGTTGATAAGCCTCTATCCAAACTCATCAAAAGGAGGCAAGAAAATATTCAAATACATGCAATAAGGAATGAAAAGGGTGAAATCACAACAGACCCAGTAGAAATTCAGAGGATAATGAATAGTTACTTCGAGAATCTTTACACTCTCAGAATAGAAGACAGAGAAGAAACGGACAGAGTCCTCAAAAGGTACAAATTACCAAAACTGAACCAAGAAGATATAAAAATTCTCAATAAACCAATAACAGCCAAGGATATACAAAATGTAATAAAAAACCTACCAACAAAGAATAATGCAGGTCCTGATGGATTCAAAGCAGAATTCTACAAAAATTTATAGAAGATATAATCCCTACATTCCTCAAACTCTTCAATGAAATTGAAAAGAAAGCAGTCCTCCAAATATCATTTCTGGAGGTAAGAATAATACTGATTACAAAACCAGGGAAAGACACAACCAAAAAAGAGAACCACAGGCCAATCTCCCCCATGAACGTAGACACAAAAATACTCAGTAAAATCCTATCAAATAGAGTACAGTAAATGATAAAGAAGATCGTACACCATGTCCAGGTGGGATTCATCCCAGGGATGCAAGGATGGTTCAATATTCAAAAATCTATACATGTAATACACTATATTAATAGACTGAAATCTAAAAACCACATGATCATCTCAATTGATGCAGAGAAAGCCTTTGACAAAGTCCAACACTCATTCATGTTCAAGGTCCTACAGAAAATTGGAGTAGATGGACTCTACCTTAACTTGATAAAGGCCATCTATGACAACTCAAAAGCTAATATCCTAAATTGGGAAAAACTGAAATCTTTTATTCCTAAATCAGGTACAAGAAATTATGTTCTCTATCACCTCTCCTATTCAATATAGTTTTGAAATCATTAACAACAGCCATTAGAAAAGAGGGAGAAATAAAAATAATAACAATAGGTAAAGAAGAAGTTAAGTCATCACTATTTTTCAGATAATATGATACTTTACTGGGATGACCCAAAATATCCACCAAGAAACTATAAGAATTGATAAGGAAATTCAGTAGCATAGCAGAATACAAAGTCAGTACTCAAAAGTCAATAGCATTCCTCTACACAGATAACAAGCACACTGACAGGACAACAATAGAAACAATACCCTTTACAATAGCACTGCAGAAAATGAAACACCTTGTAATTCACTTAACCAAGGAAGTCAAATATCTTTTCATAGAAAATTACAACACCCTAAGAAAAGAGATTATAGAGGATTTCAGAAAATGGAAAAATATTCCATGCTCCTGGAAAGGAAGAACCAACATCGTGAAGATGACCATATTCCCAAAATTGTTATACAGATTTAATGCAATCCCTGTCAAACTGCCACCAACGTACCTCCCAGACATAGAGAAATCATTCCTAAAATTTATTTGCAACCACAAACGACCTAGAATAGCAAAGGCAATCTTGGCCAATAAAGACAAGGCAGGAGGCATCACAATTCCTGACTTGAAATTATACTACAAAGCCACTGTGATAAAATCAACATGATATTGGCAACAAAATAGATCTGAGGGTGAATGGAATGGATTAGAAGAGGCAGAGGCATCAACAAACACATGCAGCCACCTGATCTTTGACAAAGGGGCCAAATAAGCATAGTGGAAGAAAGGTGGGCTCTTTAACAAATGGTGCTGGAAAAACTGGCTCTCTACATGCTAAAAACTAAAACTTGATGCACCTCTGTCATCATGCATGAAGTTACATGGGTTAAAGATCTAAACATTAAAACAGAAACACTCAATCTCCTGGAAGAGAAATTAGGAGGAACTCTTGAAGACCTATGGATAGGTAAAGAGTTCATGAACAAACATGTTCGCACGGGAAGCACTTGAAAGGGTTAACTCTTCCTGAGAAGTTTCTGCACATCAAAAGAAATTGTCAACAAAGTGAAAAGTCAACCCATAAATTTTGAAAAAAATCCTAACTAATAAGCAATCAGACAAAGGTCTGCTGTCTAGAATATATAGAGAAGTAAGATATATTAGGGCCCTCAAATTTAAAGACCCAATACAGAAATGGGCATCTGAGATGAATACACGCTTGTCAGAGGATGAAATTAAAGAAGCAAATAAATATATGAAATAATGCTCCACGTCGCTAGCCATCCATGAAATACAAATAAAAACACGACTGAAATACCATCTCACTCCAGAAAGAATGGCTACCATAAGGAAATCAACCAACAACAAATGTTGGAGAGGTTGTGGGGAAAAGGGAACACTTCTCCATTGTTGGTGGGAATGTAGAGTAGTGCAACCATTGTGGAGATCAGTGTGAAGACTCCTCCAAAGAGTAGGACTGGAATTCCCATTCAAGCCAGCTATCCCCCTACTGGGAATTTTCCTAAAGGAACTGAAAAATTATATCATAGAGATATAAGTGTACCTATGTTTATAGCAGCACAATTTGTGATAGCAAAATCTTGGAAACAACCAAGATGTCTGTCACATGAGGAATGGTTGAAAAAGATGTGGTATTTCTATATAATGGAGTGTTACTCATCAATAAATAATGAAAAACTTGAAGCATTTATATTGAAGTAGATGCCACTTGAACATATACTCATAAGTGAAATTAACTGGAAATACATGTGTAAATATCATATAGTCTCCCTAGTATAAGAAGCAAAAAGAAGAAATACAAGTGGAAATGTACAACAACAACTAAAAACAATTGAGTCAGATAAGGCAAAGTGAATGGCATATGCTGCAGGATACTAATCAGCTTTTCTTCTGGAGGGTTAACAACCTAATTTCACAGATCAAAATTGGAGAAATAGAAGAGCCACAAGGCTAGCCAACATTTTGGCCCTAGCCTTTCAAGGTCAGCGAAGACTCAGGGCATAGGAGAACCTGTACTGAAACATCATGAAACTCAGTCTTGCTCTACCTAGGTCTTAACCATCCAGAAGAAAAGTATAAAAATGAGGTATACACCGCGCGGCCATAATAATAAGTTGAGCTGTAAATGGCTATGGTCGACAACTTCTTCAGATAACTC
>PVKA01046813.1:0-14704 GCA_004027165.1 Ctenomys sociabilis
GGGAATCAAACTCAGGTCCTTAAGCTTGCCAGGCAGTCACTTAGACCATGAAGCTATCTCTTCAGCCCTAAACAAATTTTGTAGCTGAAAAATGTGGCTAAAATTTTTTAAATTCTGTGGATGAGTTGAGCAGCAAAAGAGAAGAGAAAGGAAAGACTCTGATGTAGGAGATAGAAATTATCCATTCTGAACAGCAGAGATGGAAATAGGAATATTAAGGGTCTGTGGATCAAATACATTCTTGCACCGGGCGTGGTGGTGCAGGCCTGTAATCCCAGCACTGGGGAGGCTGAGGCAGGAGGATTGTTGTGAGTTCGAGACCAACCTGAGCTACAAAGTGAGCTTCAGGCCAACCTGAACTGCATAGTGAAACCCTGTCTCAAAAAGACAAAAAAAAAAACAAATACATTCTTACCACTTGACTTGGAAGAAGAGTATAGTATTGGAAAGGTACTCAAGGAAATAATGGCAGAATCCCCTAAAGTTTTCAGAACTAACCCTACAGATTAAATAAACTGAGTGCCAAGCTGAGAGGATAGCTTGGTGGTCTAAGCACCTGCCTGGAAAGCACAAGGTCCCAAGTTTAATCCCCGGTAGGGCATGCCCTGCCAACCCTGAGCCAGGCGTTGTGGAAAATCCTTGTGATCCCAGCACTCGGGAAGTTGAAACAGGAGGAACACTCTGAGTTCAAGATCAGCCTGGGGCTACAAAAAAGTAGACACAGGACCCACCCACACTGCATAGTGAAACCCTCAAGAAAAAAAAATCTGTTTATAAACCACATAGTCTGTGGTTATTTTTTAACAGCAGCCAGAGGAGTCTACTAAGTGAAAGCCAAACCAGGTAAACCAAAACTCACTTGAGAACACGTTAGAATCAAACTTCTAGAAAATATAAACCAAAGAAATATCTTAAAAACAGTAAAAAAAAACTTAAAAAAATTCATAGGAAATTGTATTTCTTATCAGAAAATACAAAGTAAAAAAAGAAAAAGAAACTACAAAGTAAAAGACAAGTTTTCAAGTGCTAAGAGAAAAATGCAGTCTGTCTATATTCTCTGGCAGCAGAAACAGCGTTCAGGATGATGACCGAGGACATGTTGGCTAACATCCCCAAATATTTCTTCTGTCGCAAGCCAAAAGTGGACAAACTTGCTTTGATTTGACTATCAGTGTTTCAGGGGTTGAATCGTGAGCGCTGCTGGGCTCAGTACACAGTACGTAATGGGCACTGCACTTCACTTGCACATTGCTCTGCACTTGAGCTCACACTTCTGTCATCTTCAGTACACCACTGAGATGACTTTCAGTAGCTTGGCTAGCAAACCCAGGTGGAATGCAGAGGTTGTGTATGTTCATTATATGTAATGCTTACTTTTGAGACCATATCCATTTATTACACTAACAATTTTATTTGCCAGAGACTAGCTTCTATTCTGAGAGAACACTTAATTTATACTGTTTTTAAAGCCAATGAGGCAGGTCTGTTATACAAACTAATTGCAAAAGTCATGCATTTCTGACTCATGCATATATAAATGTAGAGACACTCATTCTAAAATTCTGATCATATATCAGATATTAATGTGTAAAACTCAAAGAGTTTTATGAAAGAATAGGATTAAAACTAGGTTTGTAGAGCTGGCCAGACAGCTCAGCAGATTAAAGCCCCTGTTTAGGCAGACACAGGGGCTAGGGGTTTGATCCCTGGCCTACTGTGGTGGCACACACCTATAATCCCAGCAGTTGGGTGAAAAATAGGAGGGTCACTAGGAGTCCGATCTGTTTAGTGAGACCCTATAAACTCTGTGCTCAACATGTAAAAAATAAATAAATAATACACTAGCAGATAAATTGCCCAAGTAGATAGCCTACTTTTCTACTTTTATATGTGGAAATATCTTAAGATTTTTATTTTTATTTATTTATTTTTTGGTGGAACTGGGGATTAAAGTCAGGCCCTTGTACTGGCAAGAGCTTATTCTACTGAGCCATCTCCCCGGACCAAAGAGTTTTTATTTAGGTATAAAGTTCCAAAGACTTGACACCAAGAAAAAGGGGAAAATGGACAAGTTAAGCTTTATCAAAATTAAAAAGATCTTATCCATGGGCCTGCCATGCTGGTCCTACCCCTGGGACACATTGAGACTGGGCACAGGCCTGTAATCCCAGCACTTAGGAGTCTGTAAACAGGTGGATCACTATGAGTCCAATCTAGTAGTGAGACCCTGAACACCTTGCACACCCTTCCCTAAAATACAAAAAAAAAATTAAGATCTTATGGAAAGAATGAAAGTAAGCAAGAGACTTGGTGATCTTCACAGACAACATAAGATGTATCTAAAAAATATGAGGATCTCTCTGAACTCAACAGAAGAAATGCAGTCGTACTAGACAGTTGGAGACAGGAATAAACATTTCTAGAAGTCAGGGAGATGGCTCAGTGGAATAAGTGCTTCCCTGGTGAGCGCAAGGGCCTGAGTTCAATCCCTGGCACCCCACCCACCCCAAAAAAAGGAATAAACATTTCTGAAGAAGAATATACAGATGGCTGAAATGAACATGAAATACTCATTAGTAGGGAAATGCAAATTAAGCCACAATGGGGTTTTACAGCTATCAAAATGACTAAATGCTGATAAAAGACACTAGTTCTCACATTGTTTGGGAAGTATAAAAAGATAAAACTACCTACTCTGGGAAACAGTTCTGCCATATTTTAAGCTAACCACATTGTTTCTGTGATAACTCAGCAGATCTGTTCTTTGGCATTTATACCAGAGAATAGAAAGCTTATGTTCACTTATGTAACCTCAGTGTGGACCTCTATAGTATTAATCTTAATAGCAAAAATAGTGGAGGTAGCCCTGATGTTTCTGATGAGGTAAAATATGATACATCCATACCACAGAATACTACTTGTCAAGAAAAGAAAAAACAATGCAACAACCTTTTTTGATTTTTTTTTTAAACAGATTTATAATTGTTACAAAATTGAAGTGCTAAAACTTGTTCACTGAAATATTTTCACTTGCTTTTTTTTGGAGGGGTCCCAGGAATTGAACTCAGACCCTTGCCAGGCAAGCATAGTGCTGTTGAGCTATATCTCCACATTAAGTATTCACACACAAATGCAAGTGGAAAAGCTGCCAATATCTAGTTTCTATCCAGTAGCAGGCATGTACTTAGATACCTTTTGATGCCTTGGGAGAAAAGTATTTAACATTCAGAAACTCCAATAACAGGAAAGAGGGGGAAAATTTATTTGACCATGAAATGTTTGCCATCATATTTCACTCAAGCACGTTTTCATGTATGCACTTGGATATCTTTTGGCATCTTTGTTATATATTTGGTGTGAGCAGCACAGAGGTTGGTGTCTTCCAGCCACCCAACTTGATAGGTCTTGCTCGTCTCCTGCAGAACATCAGGAGCCGAGCTCTGGAAGCACAGATCTGTTTGGAAGTCCTAACTTATTTCTCACACCAGACACTGGAAAGGGAGTTTGTGAATCAGAAGTTCACTGATAACCTCAAATTTCACACAGTCCCATAATCCCAACCTATAACGATGGAATTGTGCACTTTTTTTTTCTTCCAGATTGTGCACTCTTACTAGAAGTTTTTATGGCCAGTTGTTTTCTGGGTCCTTTACCCCAGGTAGATTTTCAAGCAGTCATCTTTACAGGAGCCAGAGTATAGCAGCCACCATACTGGCCCTCTTCTGCCCCTAGAGCTTGGCAGCGAGAGGCAGCAGTGGTGTTAGAGAATGGCTGAGTGGTGGCAGCAGATATGAACACAGCTGCAGCCTTTACATTTCTTAATGAGATTTTATTTTTATGGCTTTAGGTGGAGTATTACTTCTGGAAAATCCAAAAGGTGATAATCGGTTGGATCTTCTGAAACTAAAGAGTGTTGTTACTAGCATTTTTGGTGTTAAAAATACAGAGCTGGCTGTCTTTCATGGTGAAACAGGTATGTGGACAGTAAGAGGCTGGCCATACCCTTCGGCAGGTGAAGGTCCTTGTCTAATACCTGCAGAACCTTGGTGTTTTTCTCAATTCTGTTTGTTATCTCCTCAGCAGAGCCTGCCTACAGCGTCTCTGCCTCCTGACTGTGTGATGTGGCTGAGAACCCTGGACTTAAGGGGTGGCAAACAAAGGCTCTCAATACCTGTGTTACCTGTTAACCACAGATTCAGAGACCTGTTGACTTTTAATTTTATTAAGTATAATGTCTGAATCTTAGACATCTAGGCAATGGAATATAGAATTTAAAGAATTAAAAACTTATTTGCCAGCTTTATTATTTTAAATAATGGTTATATGAGGAAGTTTAACAAATTGATAAAGGGAAAACTTTAAGAGGAACCAGACTATATAGAGGAAATATTAATTGGAGGAATGCCTTATCTTTTGAGTTAGGGACTGCATTTTGTCCTTTACGCCGATACCTAGCTGTTACAGGACAAGGGGTTGTATAACTCAGAAGTAGCACAAGTGCTTGCTTAGCATGCACAAAGCCTAACATCAAAACAAACAAGATTTACATTAGGATGTGAATTTTATTAATACTTGGTAGTATGCTTTGACAAATTAAGTGGAAAACATTACTATAAAAAAAGAAAACATGAAGGCTGGCCAAATAGCTCAGTGGATTAAAGCGCAGGGGCCAGGGGTTCATCCCCAGGACCTGCTGAGCCAGCCCTGCCCTTGGGGCACACTGAGATGGTGTTTAAGACTGGCCGTGGTGGCATGTGCCTATAATCCCAGCTCTTGGGAGTCTGTAAACAGGAGAATCACTCACTGTAAGTCTGATCTAGTAGTGAGACCCTGAATACCGTATAGGCTCTTCCCTAAAATACAGAAAAATAATAATAATAAAAAATAATTTTTTAAAAAAAGGTCAGCCAGAAACCAGGCATGGTGGCGCATGCCTGTAATTCCAGCACTCAGGAGGCTGAGGCAGGAGGATTGTTGTGAGTTCGAGACCAGCCTGAGCTACAAAGTGAGCTTAAGGCCAGCTTGAACTGCATGGTGAGACCCTGTCTCAAAAAGACAAAAAATAAGTGGTCAGCCAGATAGTTCAGCAGACCAAAGCACCTGCTTAGGCAGGCACAGGGACCAAGGTTCGATCCCTGGCCCCATATGCTGTGCTAGCTCCACCCCTGGGGCACAGTGAGATGGTAACTGAGACTGGGCATGGTGGCATGTGCCTATAATCCCAGCACTTGGGAGGCTAAAAACAGGAGGATCACTACAAGTCCAATCTAGTGAGACCCTGTAGGCCCTGTACTAAAAAATAAAAAAGACATGCTAGTTTAATCATGAAGTGAGAAAAAGAGAATGACTTCAGAATTTTTATTTTTAGAAATACAACACCAAACAGATTTGCTGAGTCTCAGTGGAAGGACACTCTGTGTGACTACAGGACCAGCCCCGTCCCTGGCCAAAGGTCCCAGTCCTCTCCTCTGTCAGTACATAAACCTGCAGCTCCTCAACACAAAGCCTCAAGGTATGTATGCCCCTTCCCCAGTTTGTGAGGTTAGTGTGCTGTGGGTGTTGGTCCTTTCAGTATGTGATCTGATGGAGGAGTTCTTCATGTCAGCCTCAGCTTTGTGACTCAGTGTGGACTCTCACTGCTTGCTTGAGTACTACTGGCTTTTTTTTTTAATGTGTTATGTAGGAGAACTTTATTGATGTGGCATAGTCAGGAAACAAAATAGTCTTAAGTAAAAACTACAAAATATGGGGGGCTGGGATGGCCCAGTGGAATAAGCGCTTCCCCGGTAAGTGCAAGGGCCTGAGTTCAATCCCCAGTTTTGCAAAAAAAAAAAAAAAAAAAAAGTACAAAATATGGGGACCAAAAAGATAGCTCAGCAGAATAAAGCACCTGCTTAGGCAAGGGCAGGACCTCGGGATCTATCCCCAGCACCACATGCCATGCCAGCCAACCCTTCACACACACACACACACGCACACACACACACCCTGCCCTGGGCGAACTGAGCCTGCCACAGAGTATGGGTGTGGTGGCACACACCTGTAATCCCAGCGCTGAAAACAGGAGGATCACTAAAAGTCTGAGCTATGTAGTAAGACCCTATAACAACCAAATACATTTTTAAAAAGTACAAAATATGTACAGTTTGACAATTATTTATCAGAACATTTCATTTTGTAAAAACTTGTTTACCTTCATGCCTTATTAGCATCTAAAGTGATACTTTTTTTTTCCTGATCATGTTCCTCATTGCATACCTTTTGTTCTGAAGTCCTCAGTTTCCTCACCAACTGTGTATTGAATATTTGTTCCCCACACTGCTACTTTTATACGTCAGTGTTTCCTTTTCCACCCAGTTAGCTTCTGAGAGTGGTTTGAAGCCTTCTGTGCACCACATCTGCAGCTGATAAACCCCTTATCCCATGTCCAGGGGTGGTCTTCGAAGCTGCCTCCACAGCCTGGGAACTGTCTTCATTCAATTAGGGTCTCTGTGAGAGGATAAGTAAGTGCTCAGGAATTGACCCAGCTTCTGCTTTCTCCTGTAGAATGTTTAGTGGGCACAGTGGGCACTCTCCTGCTGGAAAACCCCCTGGGGCAGAATGGACTCACCCACCAGGGTCTTGTATATGAAGCAGCAAAGGTGTTCGGTCTTCGTGGCAGGAAGCTGAAGCTGTTTCTAAATGAGACTCAAACCCAAGGTAAGGGAATTTAGGGTCGTAAGTTAATATACCTTTATTGACTTGAAACTAGATACTAATACCATTAACCATGTGTAGACTGTGGACTATGAGCTAGGGTACTTTGTTTTTAACCCGAAATTAATCATAGGGTAATTTATTTCTAAACAACAACTAAAACATAGCTAACATAGTAACTCAATTACTTTTTGCCTTGGAAATAACATTAAAAAAAATGGCTGCTTCCAGGTAACAGCATATTTATTGATCCTAAAGTTATTCTTGTCACAAGGATCAAAATTATTCAGTATTGCAATATACCAGTTTTAAGGACCCTTAAGCCTGACTTTTACCGCATGCTTGCCTCCTGGCTGCTTGGGAAGCTAAGGCAGAAAGATCAGAAGGTCCAGGCCAGCTTAAGCAGCTTAACAAGACCCTGTCTCAAACTGAAAGCCACAAAGGACTGGGATGCTGGCTGGCACAGTTGGTCTCTGTCTGAGTGATCTTATTAGCATAATTATGTATTTAGCTGCAATTAGCATTGTTAAAGTATCCACAATACTTCAATGATTTTAAAAACTTTTTCTTTCCCTTCTAGAAATTACGGAAGACATCCCCATGAAGACTTTAAATATGAAGACGGTGTATGTTTCTGTATTGCCAATGACTGCAGAATGCTAGTACACATTTCTCTGTGTGGCTCAGTCACCATTTCCCTTAGTCCTTTTTCCCCTATGTTCATATCCATGGACATGAAGATGTGTCCTTCCATCTCATGCTGCTTTGGCCCAAAGTTCAAATAGGTTCGATGAAGTGACTTGAGGCCTCATGTAATATTCACACTTAACCTTAAATACTATGTAGATGTGTTGGGGGAAATTATTACCTCAGCACCACGTAAGTACAGCAAGCAGAACTCACTTAAAAGGCATAAGAAAATATTGATCTATAGCCTTTTATGACTGATTTGAGACACTTAAAAAAGTAGACATATTATATATTTCTGCTACCTGGATTTTCCCAGGTAATTTGATGGAATATTTTATGTTTCAGTAAATCAAACATGTAAACAAACTATCAGATGTGTGTTGGAAGTGATTCATTGCCCTGTTCTGTGATCTGTGAAATTTGTAATCTTTGAAGAACCAAAAACTTAATAGTGATTTCTGAATTAAAACAATGAGTTACACATCTAATAACCTGTTCTCAAAAACCTTGAGTGCAGGGCTGCTGAGATAACTCAGTGGACTAAGTGCTGCTTAGGCAAGCACAGAGACCAGGGTTTCATCCCTGGCACCATATGCCACATCAGCCTTGCCCATCCCCAGGCGTGCTGAGACCAGACACAGTGGTGCACGCCTGTAATCCAGTGCTGGGGAGGCTGAAAACAGGGTCACTACTATTCCAAGCTGCATAGTGAGAGCCTGTACCCAATACATAAATGGGAAAAATAAAAACTCTAGGTGACAGTTAAGGCTTTCAAAGAAGCAGGTATCAAAACAAAACCAGATATGCAAATATTTCTTGGAGAAAACAGTGATAACAGAGTAGGACTAGACATGAGTAGAGACCTTAAAAGACTGCAACGTAGGTCTTTACCTTTGGGAAAAGAGTAGAGGAAGGGCGGGTCATTAGAAAACACCTGGACAGTAGCACAGCTCGGAGACAAAGCCTTGGTCAGTCCAACAAGAAAGTCCCTTGGCCAAGGTTCCTTTGAGCAGTTTTAGTTTTGTGGAAATGACCTGCCTTTGTGCCTCTGTCATGCTCAGCAGGTGTCTGGAAAATCCTAGGGTGGGTTGGCCTTGGCACACATGTTTATTAAGCAGATCTAAAGGACAGCGGTTGGAGGCTGCCAGCTAACTACATTCCACTCTGGGTAGTTGTGAAGGGCAGTCAAATGATGCATATCAATGGCTGTTACAGCAAACACTGAAACACAAAACCACAAAGACGGAGAAGGAGAAAACAGGACCACAATCAGAATTTGGGAGATTAAAAGGCCAGTAGACAAGTATTAATGAACTTGGTAAACCCAGCCCAATTCTAAACCACTGGAAGAACTAAGAAAGTCATCTAGAGCTTATCTTAAGCACCAGTTACTTCTGGGACCAAAAATAAAGGTAAGTACAAAATTAGGGAAGGCTAAGTATACACTTAGGACTTCTCCCCTTTTCTACACCATTGGGTAACTGTCCTCAGTTGGTAGGTGGAGGATTTATCATCTTGCAGGACTGTGATTCTAATGGTGAAAATCAGGGAGCTGAAGGCAAGGACATTTGAAACTTGAGAAATTCCTGAAACCAGGTTAGATAGTTAAGATTCACACACAGATCTCATCAAAACAGATGTCATGTTCATGATTATAGTTTATTACAGAAAAATTGTTAACATTACTGTCAGTCAAAGATGCAATGAGCAAAATTTGTAAGTAGCAAGCACTTCTTATTCTATCCCGAGGTGCCAAGATACATTAATGACATCACTGTATGATGGTGTACAGGGTCCTGGCAGCCTTGGAAGCTCAAATGAAGCTTAGAATCCAGAATTTTTAGTGGGATTTTATCACATAGGCATGACTGACCAGATTAACCTCAGTGTATAAATGACACACTGTATAAGTCTTTCTGATACGTGTCTGTCCCCTCAACTTAGATTTTTTTTGGTTTTTTTTTCAGATAGTTGTGTAGTTCTGCCTGGACTTCAGCTCACTTTGTAGCCTTGGCTGGTAAACTTGCAACAATGCCCCTGCCTCCCAAGAGCTGGGATTACAGTTGTGCACCACACCTGGCTTTCAACCTAAAGTTATATGGAGCTGGGCAAGCCCAGCCATAAATTGCATTACTGTATTAGACTATCCAGTTTGACACAAGGCTCACCTGGCAATTAAAAAAGCAAGGCCAAGTCCTTTCTGCACATGTACACAGGAAACAAGATTAAATATCTTTCTACATAGTGCCTTACTAGACCAAAGGATAAAAATGTAAAAATAGGACTTGGGGAGATAGCTCAGTAGAATAAGCACTTTCCTGGCAAGCACAAGGGCCTGAGTTCAATCCCCGGTTCTGCCAAAAAGTAAATAAAAAATTGACTATAATCTAGTTCAGAGTTGGCATGTGTTACCAGTACCTTTATACCAGTGTTATGTCCTGTTATTTTACTGTAACACCTGAGATAATCAACTTACAAAGAAATAAGGTTTGTGTTAAGTCTCAGTTTGCAAGATTTTAGATACACAGTGGTTGGCCTCACTGGTTTTAGATCAAGGAAGACTGAGAATCATAGAGAATACATGAAGGAAAGATACTTCCAGGCTGTCTGAGACAAACTTTCAAGCAAGACGTGACGCATACCTTTAACACCAGCCGTGCTAGAAACTGATGCAAGATGTTTCAGGTTCAACTCCAGCCTGGGCAACTTAGCAAAATAGCCAGATCTTGTCTATAAAATAAAGGGTTGGGAAGGTAGCCTTGAGCAAAAGTCCTGGGTTCAACCCCAGGTAACACAGGAAAATGAAAGGGGGTGGGGAGCATGAGATTGCCCTCTCCCCTTTAAGGGTACCCCCCAACCCATGGCCAAAATACAAGCCGGGGACAGCCTTTTAACATGGCCCTTCCAGGGGATACCTAAGATTGAAATTACAAGCAATCTGATGAAAGCCTCTGTGAGAGAAAACACAAACCAAAAGAGGGAAACAAGCAATTAAGGCATAGGCAATGAGAATGTCACCATCTATTATTAATATCTTTAGATATGAAAAGTAAGTCTACATCTACAAAAAAGATGTGCAATCATGAACATCTTAGACAAAATGTTCCTATTAATTTAGTGCATAGCAAAAACATAGCAGAAATGAAAAAACTGAACAAGTAGAATAGTATTGGAAAAATTTTACAATGCTAGAGCAAATTTGAAATGTAACAAGTTTATAACAGCAATTCCAAAAAAGAAATCATAAACTTGGGATATAGTTCAGCAGTATAAGCACCTACCTGGCAAGTGCAAGGTCCCAAGTTTGAGTCCCTGGTACCAGAAAAAAAAAAAGTTTGAGGCTGGGTGTGGTGGTGCATGCCTTTAATCCCAGCACTCGGGAGGCTGAGGCAGGAGGATTGTGAGTTCGAGACCAGCCTGAGCTACAAAGTGAGCTTAAGGCCAGCCTGAACTGCATAGTGAGACCCTGTCTCAAAAAAAAAGACAAAAAGTTTGATAATTACATTTTATTAGAATGAAAAGACAACCTGGTTGGAAGGAATAGCAATTTTATACTGAATAACAACATAAAACCTTTGCCTTTTAAAAAATATATAAATCAGGGCCAGTGAGATAGCTCAGCAGACTTAAGTGCCTGCTTAGGCAAGCAGGCAAGCTCAGGGACTGGTGTTTCATCTCAGCACCATATGCCATGCCAGCCCCACCTCACAGGCATGCTGAGCCGGCCACTTAACCTGGGCATGGTGGCACACATTGTAACAAATTCTCTCTCTTGCTCTCTCTCTCTCTCTCTGATATGTATATAATCTCAAACCTTTTCACCTCACATTTATTTTTCTATTTTAGCAAGTTTGTTTCATCTCATAGCTAGCTTCAAGGCTGGATGACATGCCAAAGGAAAAACAGGCCATGGCATTGTAAGTAGACAGAAAATAGCAATTGCTGCCTTCACTTTCTATTCCATCAAGGTTTCAGGTGCATTTGTTAGTGTCACTCACACCCAGGGTGGGTCTTCTTTCCTCAGTAAATCCATTCTGCCATATCCATAACCATGCTAAACTAGTTGGTGGACTCATTCAGTATTGCCACCCTTGACCCAGTATTGGACACCCATAACCCAGCCACCAAACATAAAAGCCTGTCAGCACATTGGGCTTTGATGCAATATCTAAATGTATGCCATTTTCAAGGAAAGGGTTAAAATAATGAGTCAGGGCAACGCAGGTGTTTATGAATGAACTCTGCTGCATGCCATTCTTAACAGAACAATCTTGCCTTTGAAAAAGAAATGTATACCGATAGCCTCAAGTACACTGTGAGAGTGTCCTTCATTCTAGCCAGGCCTAAGAGAGTGCTCTAAAGCCTACATATGTGGGTCAGTTGACACCTGTGCCAACTCTCAGACCGAACAGATGCAAGTGCAATGCATAGTGACCCTCACTATTGCTTTACTATCACCAACTGAAGGCCCTGGTGCCATAAGCAAAATGTCAAAGGGGATTGTCCCCTTCACTTTTGTGGGTGCTTTCTGTCATATCTGTGCATATCTGAATCTCAAGTTTCTGTGGCCATAACAGGAATTAACCTAACCAAGGACATTAAAGAACTCTACAATAAAAAAATACAGTACTTCGAGAAAGGAAATTGAAAGGAACAAGAGAAAATGAAAAGGCAAAGAACAAATATAGTCAAGATAGCCATACTTCCCAAACTTATATACAGGTTCAATACAATCTAAATAAATATCAATAGCATTCCTCACAGAACTACAGAAAAAAAAATCCTAAATCTTGTATGGAATGAAAAGAGACCTAGAATGGCAAAAACAATTCTGAACAACAAGGGCAAGGCAGAGGACATAACAATCCCAGACTTCAAGTATACTGCAAAGTTAAATGGTTAAAAACTGGATGGTACTGAGTGAGGAGTAGATATTTGGGTGAACTACTGGTGTGCCAGTGGCTCAACACTGCGAGAAATTTGTGGTGTTGGATTCGATAACAGGTCAAAATGCAAATCTCTGTGGACGCTGATGGGCAAGATAATCATCCTGTAGGTGGAACCCAGTGATAGCACTGAAAATGTGAAGGCCAAGATCCAGGATAAAGAAGGCATCCCTTCTGACCAGCAGAGGCTCATCTTCACAGGCAAGCAGCTAGAAGATGGCTGCAACCCACATCCAGAGAGTCCACTCAGAACTCGGTCCTCCTTCAGGGTTTTCATTATAATGCTCTTCACGTAGCAGTTTGCCCCAATTTAAGTTTAGAAATTGCCAGCTTCAATAATAACTGAACTTGGGGTCAGGGAGATAGCTCAGTAGAATAAGTGCTTGCCTGGCAAGTACAAGGTCCTGAGTTCAATCCCCGGTACTACAAAAAAATTAAAATAGAAAAGTTGCACCTGTTCAAAATGTTAACAAAGGTTTTGTTCCATGATTTTAAAAAAGCTGCATGGTACTAGAAAAAAACAAAAACACACTCATGGATAAATTTAACATAATAGAAAATGCAGAAACAAATCCAAGCACACTCTTATCTTTGACAGAGGGGCCAAATACTTTCATAGGGTCTCACTATGAAGCTTGGACTCATAGTGATCTTCTTTTGTCAGCCTCCTCAGCAGTGGGATTACAGGCAGGTTCCACTGTGCCTGGTTTCGGGGCCAGAACGGAATGTGGTACTGGGGATTGAACCCAGGTTGTTGTGCTTGCCAAGCAGGCGCTTAGACAACAGAGCTACTTCCCTAGCCCTCCCAGTTGATTCTTGTGATAGTCCCTATGCAATCAAGATTGTACTCATCTTTGCCTACACTAATATCTTCAAGTTTTATCCTTTTTTTTTGTCTTTTTGAGACAGTGTCTTGCTATGTAGATCAGGCTGATTTTGAGTTCACTTTTGTATCCCAGCCTGGTCTCAAACTCAGAGCAATCCTCCTGTCTCAGCCTCTCAAGTCTGGGATTACAGGTGTATGCCATAACGTCTGGCCTGAGTTTTACTTATCCTATCTTTCAACTGATTTAATGTTTTGGGTTTATATTTGTCTGTGATCCATTTCAAATTTACTTTAGTATACAGTAAAAAATATGGGTGCAGTTTTAATCTTCGGCACGTGCAAAACCATTTTTCCAGCATGTTTTAAAAATATCCTTTCTTCTAGTGAATGGGTTTGGCACCTTTGACAAAGATAAACTGACCAGTCTGTGGCACATGCCTGTAATCCCAGCACTCAGGAGGCAGAAGCAGGAGGATCATCATTGTGAGTTTGAGACCAGCTTTGGCAGACTGAACTGCATAGTGAGATCCTGGCTCCAAATGATTAAAACAATAATAATAATGATAAGGTGATTGAGGGCTAGGGAGATAGCTCAGTAGAATAAGAACTTGCCTGGCAAGCACAAGGTCCTGAGCTCAATCCCTGATACCGCAAAAAAAAAAAAAAAGGTGATTATTATCTGGAGTTGTTTCTGCATCTTTGTCCATTGATCACCAGGGCTGTTTTTTTGTTTTGTTTTGTTTTTGTCAGTACTGTTTTTATCACAGTAGCTTCCTGTTGTAACTCAAAAATCGAATGACAACTGTTGTAGCTTCAAAAATCGAATGACAACGAGGCAAGTCCAAAAAGAAAAAAAGGAAGCACTTTTTTTTAGCTGGTACCCAGCGCAGTCACCCTAGTCCGAGAACAAAGGGGCACCTCCGAGTTACAGGGCGAAGGGTATTTAAGCTTAAAGACCACAAGCTGAGGTAGAGGAGGTAAGACAATACAGTTTACATTTTGTCCTTTTAAGGTAAGGTAAAGCAAGTTTCCTTGACCTCAGTTTGAACAGGCATCATTAGAGTAGGGGGTTTTACAACAGTCACTAACGGGAGAGTTTTAGGACAAGATACATCCTGACATTCCATGGTTTTTTGCAGAAAACAGGGACAGGGGTCAATTCAGGAACAGCGTAAGAGGGAAAGGGGAGCGGCACATACAGAACAGCAAGACGGCGCATCTTGAAATGGAGTTTACATAAATTTTACAAAATGAATTTGGTCGAGCCAGGTTACAACACTTCCTAGTATTATTCTAGTATAATTTCAAGTCCGGAGTTGTGATTCCCCCCTGCCTTGCCTTACCAGAATGACGGAATTTTTTTGGTTTTTTTTTTTTTGGTGGAACTGGGGATTGAATTCAGGCCCTTGCACTTGCCAGGGAAGCGCTTATTCTACTGAGCCATCTCCCCAGCCCCTATTATTATTATTATTATTATTATTATTTTGCAGAATGGCGTTTTTTATTTTAGGTTTCTTCTAGTTTCAAATGAATTTTGGTATTTTCT
>PVKA01046814.1:0-14687 GCA_004027165.1 Ctenomys sociabilis
GGCGCAGGCCTGTAATCCCAGCACTTGGGAGGCTGAGGCAGGAGGATTGTTGTGAGTTCGAGACCAGCCTGAGCTACAAAATGAGCTTAAGGCCAGCCTGAACTGCATAGTGAAACCCTGCCTCAAAAAGACAAAAAAAAAAAAAAAAAAAAAAAAAAAAAAAAAAAAAAAAAAAAAAAAAAAAAAAAAAAAAAAAAAAAAAAAAAAAAAAATCATAAGAAGAAGAAGAAGAAATTGTTAGGGGGAACCTATAAAATGTTTTTACTATTTTAAAGTAATTTTGTCTTTGAACAGGTGCTTTCAAAGAGTCCAATTAAGCAATAGAGACTGCACATGAGCAGAGAAAGCGCCAGCAATAATTTTGTCCACTCGCCTGGTTTCGCATCTACACACAGCATTCATTTGCTGTGTCTGAAGGCTGCGGAGTTCTAAGCTGACAAGGCAGTGAGATTCCGAGAGACTCAAAGAGAGCGTGGAAGCCGCGAGTGGTGGCGCAGACCTGTAATCCCAGCACTCGGGAGGCTGAGGCAGGAGGATTGTTGTGAGTTCAAGACCAGCCTGAGCTACAAAGTGAGTTTAAGGCCAGCCTGAACTGCATAGTGAGACCCTGTCTCAAAAAGACCAAAAAAAAAAAAAAAAAAAAAAGAGAGAGAGAGAGAGAGAGAGAGTGGAAAAGCTCACTGCCTCTGGGACTGAGTTGCCAGAGCAGGGAGCCCTAGAGGCCTCCTTAAGGCCATTCTAACCAGAACTTGCTTCAAAGGCAAAAAGGGGGCCATCACATTTTAAGACCGAGCAACATCCACGTATGCTGAAAATGATGCCACAGAAGGAAAGCAAGAGAAGGGCAATTCCATCTCCCTCCCGTTCAGTCTCTTCGGACTCATCGATGAGCCAAAGGCAGAAAGTCTGGGGCAGCCCAGGGCAGCCCTGCTGGGCACCGTGTGCTGGTCTCTACTCTGATGCTCCAAGAGAATTCTTGGGTAGGTCCACACACAGAATGCAGAGTGAGGAACTGAGAATGTTGAGCACTTCCTTAAGCAGCAAACAAGGCCGCTTTGCTAGGGCAGAGCATACACTCAGACAGGTCCAAGCAGGCCAGCCTACAGCAGGCATCTGTCCTGAGGTCCAGGTTGGATCTCCTCGTGAGGCCTCTGGGTCTGAGCAGGGGTCAGGCTGTTGAGTGGCTTGCTCTTTGCAATTAACTAACAGCTTCCACCCGCCACACGTATGTAAGAAGCACAAGGACTTAGTTGGGACCAGCAAAGGGGCCCAAGCCCACAAGAAAGTGAAACTTCACCGCAAAGGAGGCCTTGTTGGGTGTGCAGGGTTGTCCTGGTTCACAGTGGGGCTTGTCCCCTTAGGTGTGACTCTGTAAGATTGGGTACAGGGAACCCTGCAAGTGGGTGGATGTGCCCTGCTCAGGAAAGCCTGAGGACCGCGAGTCAGGAAATGGAGCTGTGATCTCCTCTCAGTGTTCCGCTGGTCCTTTCCCAGAGCCAGCTCCATCAGAATGCGCACAGCCAGAAGGGAATTAAAGATGGGGTAGCGCTCCCACTGTGCTGGTAAGAACAAAAATATGAGTGCACATTGGAGCTAGGAAAAGTGGCCTGTGTAATTTTTGTTTTGTTTTGCCTTGGTTTTTTGTTTGTCAGTTTTGCAGTACTGGGGATTAAACTCAGGACACTGCACTTACCAGGCAAGCATTTATTCTACTGATTTTTTTTGTTGTTGTTTTAAGATAGGATCTCACTCCATAGATTCAGGCTGTCCTGGAACTCACTAGGTAGCCCAGGCTGGCCTTGAACTTGGAGCAATCCTCCTGCCTCCACCTCCAAAGTACTGGGATCACAGGCTGTGCTGGGGTTATAGGTGCGTGCACCTACACTCAGTGTGGACTTGTCTTTTTAGTGGTTCTGCATATGAGCTAAGTTCTTTCATGTCTATGAAAGAATAAACTATAATAATATTATAATATTAATTATAATTAATAAATATGCCTGTGGTTTATAGTTATGCATTTTAAACTGATCTGTTAATTTGTTATTCTCAGTACATGTTTGCAATACCCAATGTTCACACTCATCTTAAGGAATTAGGACATAAACTTAACATATCTTAATTCCCTCCCCTCTCCTGCCTGCTACCTCCTTCCACCTCTAGATCCTCTGATTATTTGCCAAGGATCTAATTCTGCTGACTAATGCCTTTTACTTTGTTTTTTAAAATTATTGGGGCCAGGGAGATGGCTTTGTGGAATAGATGCTTCCCTAGCAAGCACAAGGGCCTGAGTTCAACACCCATTCTGCAAATAAATAAATAAAATAAAATAATTTACGCTTTAGGTTTCTCATGTGAAAGAAGTTATGTGATATTTAATATTGTGCCTGATTTATTTCACTCAACATTAAGGTATCAAGGTGTAGGATGTTTATATTAAAGTACTATATTTTAAACTCCTAGTTGTAGGGAGTAAGGTGAACTTCCACTTGCTGCTACAATTAACTCTGAAGCAGAGGCATTTTATACATTAATTAGCTAAGTAATAACATACAAAAATTTAAAAGCTATATGCAGCGACCAGGGTTCCACCCCTACATGTGGTGCTGGCCGCACCCTGTGACTGAGACTGGGCGTGGTGGCACGTGCCTATAATCCCAGTGCTTGGGAGGCTGAAAAGAGGGAATACTATGAGTCTGATCTATGCAGTGAGACCCTGTAGACCCTGTACTAAATATATTTAAAAAAATTAAAGATAAACAGTAAAACGTAAACCTCCTGACATTTTTTTCCAAGAAAGCGCCCAGTTATCAACTACTATTAATGGCATATTCTTCATCTTTTCATATATGTGTGTGTGTGTGTGTGTGTATCATGTATGTAAAAGATAATTTTTAAGGTACTGTGTTTTTTCTTGCATTGAAAGACACAGTAGCAGACACGCTAGCCCATGCCAGGAAGGCTGAGGCAGGAGGATTGCTATGATTGCAAGACCAGCCTGCCCTACAGGGTAAGTTCAAGGCCAGCCTGAGCTACATAATAAGACTGTATACAAAACAAACAAATATTTTTAAAAAACTAATTTCTTTCTCATGTGCCAGAAGGTTCTTTGCCAAAATAAGCTGAAAGAGTCAGTTGGCTTCAGTGCAATAAGCGCGTTGTGAACACACATCTGTATTTTTTTTTTTCTCATTTGGCCATCAATATAGATTTTGGCATGAAAATATTGGTGGCCTGACCATGCTATGTGGTCCCCATGGCCTGGCAAGTGCTCTACTGTTGAACCACACTGGCAGCCTGATACTGACTTCTACAATAATTGCCTATTCTCTCTGGAGAGAAGCCATCTAGAAATAGGCTACCCTGCCCTGTGGTGGTTCCCCTACATTGGCGTTATCTCTTCCCTTGCTACTGCCATCTCTGTAGTTTATGTCTTTTTAAAAATCCATACTGGGTTGGGGGTGTGTATGCTCAGTGGAATCATGTGTGAGTCTTGGGTTTGATCTCAAGCACTCCCCACTCCCCAGAAGTCATACTGAGCATGGTGGTATATGCCTTTAATCCCAGAACTTGGGAGGCTGAAGCAGGACGAGTTTGAGGCCAGCCTGCACTACATAGTGAGACCCTGTCCATCCCCACATCCCCCCCCCCAAAAAAAAAAACTAGCATTAGGTAGTTATCAAACAGTTCTAATTCATCATGGAGATGACCCAACAACTAAGTTTTGCTTTGTTTTTGAGAAGCTTAAGGTTCTTGAGAAGCTTAAGAGATTCAAATCAAAAAGTCATAAAATCTTTTTTTTAAAATTGGGGTTACCTTCTCTACTTTCACACCAGATTATAAATTTACTATCCAATTTTTCTTCCTTAAAACTAGTCCTTTGCTGAACTAGTTTTATAACATGTCTCCCTGTCACCACCATTGGTGGTATCACAGAGGAAATCTTTGTCAGTTGTCCCTTTTGTTAGACAAATATCAGGGTCATGAGAAGGTGGTAGAAGACGCCGAGACATAGAGTCAGGGACAGACCTAAGGTCCACGAGGGCGTGGGGAGATGAGAGACAGGAGGCCTCCAACAGCCAGCATTTGCGTTCTGTGACCCAGCACCTGCTTCATGTCGAGGTGGATTCCCACCACCTCTGCCCAGGAAGAGGTGACTGACGCTGCTGTCCCTGTGACTCAACTCTCTGAGGAAGAAAGCTCATGGGGACTGTGAGAAGTAGGAGCTGAAGACTGTCCTGAGCCGGAGGCTGGAGGGGCAATCTCCCACCAGGGTGGGCCCATGGGGCTCTGGAGTGCTGCGGTCACGGTCACGGGCACAAAAGCTCTGCCTTCTGGGAGACTCACGGAGGCAAAGGCAGTGGTGCGGCCTCCTAGGCTCCTGGTATGGAGCAGGGGCAGAGACTTGCCTAGACAGAAAGGGGCTTCTTGGGGTGCGCTGGGTTACCCTGGGTGCCATAAGGGAAGTTACACAGTAGACTCCCTCAGCAGGGAACCCATTCAGCGTCCCTTTCCGAACGTCTACCCCAGTTCCCAAAATATATATTTCATTCTTTCCCTTTCTCAGTTATTTTATAGTCACTTACCCTTTCTAGAGAATGGTTGTGGTTGCCACCTCGGCATACCTACGTGTTTTTCCCTTTAGGGGATGTGCGGAACTTGTCCACCATAATTTGAATGGGGTTAATCTAACCCAGAAGGTTAAGAGTAGACACTAAGTGGATTTAGCCCTTTTACACAGGCAATTCTGTTCTTCTGTTCAATAATGACTTCTGCAAGAAATTAAACACCTTTTCCTACTGGATATGGACAAGGGGGCCTATAGTCCCAAGTTGCCAACGGTGAATATTTTGAGAACATGAGTTGCCATGAGTTGGAGGGAGGAGGGAGCCCGCGGAGAGGCAGTAAAGAGTCACGCTGTTTTGTATGCATCCTCCACGATGTATGGAATTAATAAAAGTTTTAAAAATTAAAAACAAAGAACATCAGTAGATAACACTCCGGAGAACAGAGTCCACTCGGAGAAAGAAGGACTAAGAGAAATTTATAAATCTTAAAACTTGCCTAAGATCACATCTACCTGGCACCACCTAGCGAGACAGGCGTTTCTTTCGTTATCCAGGCCAGTGCACGGAAATTTTCGGTGCAAGTGACGTCACTTGATAAAGTCGCCAATGTTTACCTTCGGCCCTAGGACCGCGCCGCCGGGACCCAACAGCCGCTCCTAACCGCGGGGCGCGATTCCAGGGCAGGCACCGGGGAGCCCTCCGAGCGCGCTGTGACCGCAATCCGCGGCTCGCTGGCTCTTTTCCCGGGTAGAGTGAGGCCAGGGCGGTGGCCTGCGAGCCCTGGAACTCTGCTTGCGAGCCCTGACACAGTCGGATCCAACGTATTCAAGGGCAGTTCGCAGAAGCTGTACTGCCAACGGGTTTCCGTAGTGTAGTGGTTATCACGTTCGCCTCACACGCGAAAGGTCCCCGGTTCGAAACCGGGCGGAAACAAAAACTTATTTTCTTCCAGGTTCTGCGCGTGGCTCTGGTCGTAGAGTACGTCAGAGAGACAGTGGCAAGGGGGTAAGCAAGAACAATGGCGCCTCCTTGCGGCGGCGGTGGTAACTTGGTCCCTCAGAGTAATGGAGACTTTCAGGCCAGCAAGACCTTCGGCAGCTGCTGTTCCATTTTTTTGTTGTTCTTCCCCCCCCCCCATGCTCCCCATCCTTTTTCTTTTCTTTTTCCTTTTTCCCTCCCTGCTTTCTTGAAGCAAGAAAAGTATAATCTATTGAAAACTGCCAAATGATAGGAGGCTCATAAGTAATGCATGTAGTAAAATTAGCTAATTAGTACCTTAAAAAAACAATTAAAAATATACTTCATACCCGGGCGTGGGGGAGCACACCTGTAACCACCGTAGTCAGGAGGCTGAGGCAGGGGGATCATTGCAAGCTCAAGACCAACCTGGGCTACAAAGTGAGCTCAAGGCCAGCCTGAACAGCATAGGAGACCCTGTCTCAAAAGGACATAAATAAATAAATCAACTTCACATATTCAAAAAAGTATTTAAAAAGCATGAACTTGGTAAGAGTTGTGAGAGAAATAAAAAGATACAAATGAAATGAGTTGGCTAGGGTTCCCTAGAGAAAAAGAACAGATTTTTAAAATACATAATTGTGCAACATGATGCTCCCTCTTTCCGTGTCAGAATTGTGTTGTAAGGCTCAGCAGGGGTCTGCTTAGATGTGGCGAATTGCTCCATGTGGAAAACCTTTATCTTTGCAGTCAGCTGTGTATAAGGAGAGAAAATAGGATATTCCTTCAGTATATTGATGGGGGAATGCTAAAGAGAAAAAAGACTGCTGCAGAATATGAAATCTATCTCTGTCTTTGTCCTTTGTGGGGTGTGTGTGTGTGTGTGTGTGTGTGTGTGTGTGTGTGTAAAATTTTAAACAGAATGGTCAAAGGACCCCACAACCTGCCCCTGGGAAAGTGAGAAAACTAGCCATGTAACTTCTAGGATGGGGAGCTGCAAGTGCAAAGGTCCTGTGGCAGGACAAGCTGTTGAGTTCCAGAAATAGCAAAAGGCCAGTGAAACTGGATCAGAGCAATCTAGGTGGAGGTAAAGTGCCTGAAAGGGCACAGTAATTTTGCTTTCACCTTCCCTGAGACAGGAACCTGGAAAATGCACTTTCCACAATGTACAGAAGGGAAAAGGCATGGCAGGCAGTGCATAGGCAGGCAATGCAAAAACCCAAATAACCATATTCCGTGGTTTCACTAGGGCTTCCTGTTATAAGGTGGAGAAAAACTACAGCAAATAGAGCAGGGAAGGAATAAATATAGCTCCCTTGCAGTCTCACATCTTCTCTCACCCAGAGTGGTTAATTCCTTTTCTTCACTCTTATCTCAGACCAGCTACCCTAGCATTCCCAGATTGCCCATTCTCCTGGCTCCTTTCTAAGCAAAAACTGGTCAACTGAGGCACCTGTTGAGGAATTGAGTTGTATTGTTAAGACTCAGCTGGGGTCTACTTAGACTTGGCGAATTGCTCCATGTGGAAAAGGAAGAGGGCAAATTCCTCAGAGCTCTATGTAAAAAAAAAAAAAAAAACTCATTCTGCTGGTCAGAATATTTCAGGACTTAGATTATACAAACAAATAGTGGTGGGCCTCTACCACTCAGTTGGGCCAGGACCTTCCAAGGTTTATGAGAGGAAACAAGGCCACAGTTTTCCATGGATATTGCAAATTTCAGTAGAGTAAATTGAAATGCATAGGAGGGCACTGATTTGGAATAAGTGCCTGTAGCAGAATCAACAGACCAAGTCAAAATGGAGTTACTCATGCTAAAGTCCCACATCACCAAACCAAAACCAACTTGTTTATCTGACCTAAAAAGTGAGGAGAGAGATAATAGCGAACTCTCCAGGCAAGCCAGTTTTAGGCAGCATGATAAAGAAATCCTCTCTGCTTTAACTCTTACACTGAATATAACTTTGCAAGGAACAATCTGGTTTTTTTCCTTCAGTTTTTTTTTTTTTTAATCAGATTTTAACAGAACATTTTTTTTTTTTTTTTTTTTTTTTGTCTTTTTGAGACAGGGTCTCAATATGCAGTTCAGGCTGGCCTCGAGCTCACTTTGTAGCTCAGGCTGGTCTCAAACTCACAACAATCCTCCTGCCTCAGCCTCCCGAGTGCTGGGATTACAGGCATGCGCCACCACGCCTGGCTAACAGAACATTTTAGATGTACATAATAATCACATTCAGCATAGAAGATTCGCACCTTGTATCTTTGATCATTTTCTAAAAAGCCAGGCTCCTCTGCTCAATTCATCTGACTGCCTTTTCTAAATAATTGGGTGAAACGCTCCTTTACTATGAATCACAAGTAACAGCCATTTAGATCACGTAACATTTGTTGAGGTTGTCTTTAGCTTTTCCTATTTCATCTTGTTCTCTTTCTGCTGCCACATGGAGCCTACATAGAGGCTGCCGCTGTAGCAGATCACACATACACACACACACACACACACACCCCAACCAGTGTTTCTTAGTTGCCCAGGTAATAGCTCCTGTATTAGTTCTGGTTGCTCTTGTCTCTTACAAATGGCTGGTCAGCTGGTCACCGTGATGCACACTGCATAAACCAATCTCTAATTGATAAGCCATCCTGCCTCTGTACATCCTGCTTGGTTATCCGTGTAGGCCCTAGACCACCAGAGATCAGGCAGGGCTTCCAAATCCTGGCTGCCATTTCAGTGTTTCTGCTTGCCATTGCACTGTCACCATAGGCCCCAGAAAAGTGCAGCAAGGGCAGAATCAATGAGGTTTGCTGAAGAAACAACAAGGTGACCGGATCACAGACAGAGACTTTGGACCTGAAGCACGGTCTTGGGGAGGCCCTAGAATCAGCAACTGATATCAAGTACTGTAGTTTTGGCCTCCGGGAAGCCATTCCTTGGGTCAGTAATTCTTCCTAGGTTAGGCGCTTCAGGCAAAGGCTGTGCATGCTGCTGCAAACGCCAGCCTCATTCGGGAGACTTAGGGCCTCAGGCATCACTGTCCGGCTGCACAAAGAAGACTGGAAAAAGTTTCCTTGCTCAGAAACAAGCCAAAGTATGGCAAAGGCCAAAAGTTCTTATTCAGTTCCCATGGTTTGGCTCCAACTATATTGACAAGAAGCTTGAAGTATTTTAAAGCCCAAGCATAAAGAATTTTAAGGAGAGTACCCTGTTCTCAAATTTGTTCAAGGTCTCCATGATCTATGGTGAAGGGAAAAGACTCACATGCAGATGTATGTATAGTATACAGTACCGGAGAAGGCAAAAGGAACAAATGTACAGATACACAGAGATGACCTATGAAAGTCACACAGAAACTGCTAACAGGGGAGACTTGTGGGAAAGGAAATGGGGAACTGAGAGTTGCAGCAATGGAAAAGGACTTTCCCCTTGTACACAGTAGGTCACCTACCTCCTCCCCTGCCCACCCTCCTGGTGCCCGGCTTCATTTTCCAGGGCTTGGGTTATCTCAAATCAACCTCAGCCTGAAAGTATTAAGTGGAAAACTCTAGAAATAAACAGCTCACACGCTTTAACCACTTTTATTACAGTTTAGCGCTATAATCATTCTATGTGATTACTGTTAATCTCTTACTGTGCCTGACTTATAAATGAAACTTTATTGTGACTGTAGGAGAAACATAGCACTGTTGACCCTATGCATCCGGGTGCTTTATGTTGTGATTTCTTTGAGTCAGGGTCTCTTATGGGACTCTGGGTTTTGAACATGCAGAATTTGGCAACTCTAGATTAAAAACATTTGAGGGAAAAGTAGTATCTGTACTGAACATATACAGACCTTCCCATTATTTCCTGACAATAAAGCCTATCATTTATTTACAAAGCCTTTCATCGTTCTCAGTATCATAAGTAACGGAGGGATAATAACACAAGAAGTGCACAGGCTGTAATCAAGCGCTATGCCATTCTTCGTAAGGGAACCCAGCACCCCACATCCTGGTGTCCACAGGGACCCTGGGGCCGGTCCTCCTCCTCCAGTGCAGTCTACATATATAGAGCTCAGGGCTTTCCTGTTTCAACACCCACTAGGGACTTTGCAACCTATTGCCTTGGGTAAAGAGAGACCATCACACACTATATTTCTATTAATGTCACGAAAAGTACCTATTCAGAAATGTACTTTTTTTTTTTTTTTAATGTATTTGGAACAGGGTCTCGGACTCGTAGTGAACCTCTTCTTCTTCGCCTCCCCAGCGCTGGGATAACAGGCATGCGCCACCACACCAGGCCTCGAAAATATACAATGTTTTTAAGATTTAAAAAAAAACAAAACAAAACACTAAGGCCAAATGGAAATGTGGGAGGGGAGTGTGGCCTAAATGAAAATATCAGGGCAATGCAAACCGAATGGGTAGACTAGTTCAAGATCTATGAGAAAAGAGGTCTCATTAGGGAAAGACAAGATTATGAAAACATTTATCAAATTTTTCACCACAAATCCGGGGCTTACGTATCAAAGTACGGGCACAGCGTCGATGAAAGAAACCGAGCATTTGTCTCGCGTCTGTCACAGAATCCTTCCCCCACTCCCCACTTCTTCCCAGGACTGCGCGTTCGGGTCCGGGTCTGCGGGGCAGCGCGGCACTCACATCCCGGCCTGAGTGGCCCGAGATGCGCGGGCACAGACGGTGCAGCTAGACCAACTTCGCCGCCCTATCTGCAAACCCGAGGCAGGGAAGCCAGTGGCCTGTGACCTAGGGAAAAAGGAAAAAAAGGAGACGGGGGCCAAACTTGCTCTTGAAAAACATGACGGCAAAAAAAATGAAATACAATTCAAAAGCACAAGGAGGCGCAGCGGCCCCGCCCCCACGCCGGCCTCGCCCCGTAGGCCCCGCCCCCTCCCATCCGGCCCGCTCCGCACAGGACCGGTCCTGCCCGTGAGCGAAGCTGAGTCAGGACCGGAAGGCCGCCGGGCTGATGTCACTTCCCGAGAAGCTGCAGGGGAAGACTGCTCGGGCCCGCTCCAGAAGGCGAGCAGGGCGGGGCACTGAGCCAGCCCGGGCGGTACTGGGCGTGGTCCCCAAACTCTGGAGACCTGCTCTCTGCGCATGCGTTCACTCGGTCTCCCTCCCCCCCCAATTACAAATGTGTTATTAATAAACGTTCTGTGAACGTCCCAGCAAGGGAAATTCTAACTTCAACGGCTAAGCCGTTCTCTTTAATTAAGTAGCTCTCGAGGTCTTTAATTTGCTAATCACCGCTTTTTAATCCTAATGAATAACGTTTTACACTTGCTTTGTCTCAGACTAATTCACAGTGTCATTTAGTCCTTTCAGTACTCTGATGAAATAACCATTATCGTGAAAATGCTACAGATGAAAAAATAAACTTAAGAGAACTGCCCAAGACCCCATTTCATTCACTAAAAATGGAGCTAGATTTAAACCTGGCCGTTTTACACGGCTTATCCACACAGCCCTTTCCACATCAGGGCGTCTGTTGAAACCAGGGCTACACTCAGAGCACTTTGTCCTGCAGTGCTTGGAGGGGTCAGCGGAGAGTCTGAAGCCAAATAGGAGATCACGAGCCCCGGGGCCACCACGGACAGGCGGATTTTACTTGCTACCAGGGGAGGCAGTGAAGAAACTGCCTGAGGCTGGGCTTGGGAAGCCAGCTACCATCACATTTAAGAAAGGCACGTGATGTGGGATACCTTGTTACAGTTCTTGGGAAAAATATAACCTGCCGAGTAGCCATGAAAGACCAGACCTTTACCTACAGAACTAAATAATTTCTAAACCCTGTATCTTGGATTTAGTTATTAAAGAAGTCAGGATGCCACCTAGGCTGACCAGAAGCCACCTAAAGTTTCTTCCGTTCCACTAAGCTCTTACACGGGCTAAAGATGTGAAATCGTGGGTTGTTCAGGTCCAGCAACCCCCGCTACGCCTCATAACCCCCACCATTCTTCAGCCCCGCTCTTGGCAGGCAACCACCAGGCTCTGTACTTTCTCAAGCCGTGTCCCTGGCACATGGCCACAACTCCTTTACACTGAACTCTTCATCTGGAAAGTCCCTTTTTGAGCTTTTCCTTTCCCAACCTGCCTTTGTGCTTGTGACCCTAGGAAAGGCCTCATAGCCTGTATGAGATTCTCTGGGCTGGCCCCAGGGGGCCCCTGATAAACCTGTCCTACTGGTGAGCTCCGACTTTTGCCTTTCATTTGTTTGTTTTGTTCTGAGACAGAGTCTTGTTGTGGGGCTTGGGCTGCCCTGGCAATCTTGCCTGAGCCTCCCAAGTGCTTGGATTACAGGAATGTACATCACTTTCAGCTCACTTTCCTTCTTGAATTGAGTAAGCCTATGACTAAGATGGAAGTGGTATAAGATGTCAAAACTAGGCAATACATCAACTACTTTGTTTTCTTGAGATACTCCCAGAGTCCAGCCATCCTGGAAGTGATGGAGCAGGGACCTCATGGAGAAGCCACATGTTTGTGTCCTGCCACCCCCTGACTGAGATCTGAGTGGTTCCAGGTGACTCCATCCCCCACCTGTCAGGTCACCTCCCACTTCTAGGTCTTCCCAGGTGAAGTCCCAGTGATTTAGGAGGCTGTGCTGCCCCACTGCACCCTTTTCAAATTCTTGATCCACAGACTTTCTGAGCATAATAAATTAGTTGTATAACAATGGCAAGCAGAAACACCCAGGATTTGGAGGCAGGTTTGTTTATATTGACGGAGGCCAGAGAGGTAGTTCAATTGAATAAGTGCTTGCCTGGAAAGTACAAGGGCCTGAATTCAATCCCCAGTTCTGCCAAAATAAGTAAATAAATAAAACATCATGTTTATGTTGATGGGCACTGATCCAGATCATTCCCAAAACATTCAGGTCTTGATCTCTGGTGATCCAGAGGTTATCTGGGATGAGCAAGCACGTAGTACAGAGGCAGGATGGTTTCTCAACTGGGGATTGGTTTATACAGTGCCTGTATGCCACAGTGACCAGCCACTTCTAAGAGATAGTAGCAACCAGAACTGGAACAGGAACTGTTACCTGAGCAATGAAAAAACTAAAGTATGGGGGGGGCACTATTTTTAATGGTTCTCTTGGCTGGGTGGGACACAATCAGGTCTGTTGTGATGGGAGGCTGACTGAGGCTGGACCATTCAAGATAGCTTTGGCCCTTCCCTGGGGCCCTTTGTGCCAAAGTAACAGATTCCTTACATGGCAACTGACTTTGGAGAAGCATACTCTAATCAGTGAAGGCAAAAGCTACAATTTGTTAAAACTTTGCCTCTAGGGATGGCAAGATAGTTCAGTAGTCTAAAGCACCTGCTTAGGCAAGTTTAGACAAGCACAGGGACCATAGTTCAATCTCTAGCACCACATGCTGTGCCAGCCCCACCCCCAGAGGTGGGCTGAGCCAGCGACAGAAAGAAGGGAGGAGGGGAGGAAAGGAAAGGAAAGGAAAGGAAAGGAAAGGAAAGGAAAGGAAAGGAAAGGAAAGGAAAGGAAAGGAAATTAACAATTCAACTTTACAAGTTAAGAAACTATAAAAAAAGAACGCTGGGGATGGGAGATAACTCAGTAGAATAAGTGCTTGCTTGCAAGAGCAGGGTCCTGAGTTCAGTCCCCAGTACAGAAACACACACACACACACACACACACACACACACACACACACACACACACACAACCACTGTATCCAAAGTCCATCAAAAGGAAACAGAGAATAAATGAAAAATAGTAAATAGAAAAAATAACGGAACGCCTGTAATCCCAGCACTCGAGAGGCTGAGGCAGGAGGATTGTTGTGAGTTCAAGACCAGCCTGAGCTACAAAGTGAGCTTAAGGCCAGCCTGAACTGCATAGTGAGACCCTGTCTCAAAAAGAAAAGAACAGAAAAAATAATGGAGTCAACAATATCAAAACATGGCCAGGATGATAGCTCAGTGCTCTAAGTGCCTGCCTGGCAATCACAAAGACCCACATTCAGTCCCTGGTACCGGCCCCCAGCACTTGGGGAGGTTGAGACAGGAGGCTCACTATGAGTCCAAGCTGTGTAGTGAGACCCTGTACCAAATACATAAATTTAAAAAACAATATAAAAAAATGGTTGTTTGGAAGAACAATATAATAAGCTTTAGGACAGATAGATAGATAGATAGAACTTTGCTCTTAAAGTTACATAGTAGCACCTCCTCCACATTGTGTTGGCTAAAACAGGTTACAGGGCCAAGCCAGATTCAATGGATCATAAAATTTATTCCTCCCCTCTCCTCTCCTTTTTCTTATTAGGGATTGAAACCAAGGTCCTTTGCAGTAAGCTACATCCCTAGCCCTTTTTTCATTTTTTATTCTAGATACAGGGCCTCCTTAAGTTGCTAAATCACCCAGAATGTGCTCAAATATACAATCCTCCTGCCTTAGCCTCCCAGGGCACTGGGATTACTCTACTGCTTGAAAAGTAACTGCCCAGGTCACATTGCAATGGAATGGGATGGAAGATATTGCTCTGGTCATCTTTAGAAACAATCACCACTGTTACTTAAATGAGAAAAAAATACGATATCTTTACCTGGGCAGTTAAAAATTTTCCCACTTCTTATATTGTAAGCTAGAGACCTAAGAGCAAGGTTAGATCAATTATGGAATATGATTCTTTTGTCCCTCCCCCACCACATATCTTAATATAATTAGTAATTTGTGAGCCATTTCATTTTAAAATGCTGGTCTACTCAAAAGAGTTAAAATTGGAGAAAAAATTTGGGTAAGGATGGGAAACTGGGAGATGAATTTTGGTTTTGTGTGGTGGATTAGCTAATGGTCAACTTGTAACACCCAGCTGAACTGAATCATTGTGGTGTTGGGAGTTGAAGGCCCATCTGAGGATTGTTGCCAACAGCATAAAAGGAGAACTGCAGGGAAAGATGGTGTGTTGCTGATTCTCCTGGAGAAAATGGTCATGCTGGTTTTTTGACCCGTCCAGCAGGCCAATCTCCGCAGGTCGCCTGGGGGAGGAGTGGGGACTGACAAAGACATGGGACAGGGACGCGAGAAATGGAGACAAGACAGGATTCTGATCAAGTCTCGTTTATTCAAGGAAGTGAGATAGCTTATATAGCAGAGGGGAGGGAAGTCAACGTCATCAATGAGGTAGATACATTAGGGTAA
>PVKA01046815.1:0-14703 GCA_004027165.1 Ctenomys sociabilis
CCTGCCATGGCCTGGGTGCCCTGTGCTCACCTGCCATGGCCTGGATGCCCTGTGCTCACCTGCCCTGTGCTCACCTGCCGTGGCCTAGGTACCCTGTGCTCACCTGCCATGGCCTGAGTGCCCTGTGCTCGCCTGCCGTGGCCTGGGTACCCTGTGCTCGCCTGCCGTGGCCTGGGTGCCCTGTGCTTGCTGGGTATCACTCTTGGTTTGTCACCAGTGCAGGGCAGGGCAGTATTGTTTTCTTGGAACTGCCAGCTGCATGACCAATGCTAGCCCATGCTGAAGATCAAACTCGGCAGGCAATGGCAAGGTTGAGTGGGTCCCCACAGTGTGATGGGACCATCCAAGTTGCCAAGAACTTTTTGCCTACCAACCATCATTGTCTTCAGGAATGTGGCTTGGTAGTGGCAAATACAACATATTAGGGCTTAATGGTCCAGGAAGCTGTCTGTTAAGGTTTACCAACATATCATGGTTGTATTGTGTTCCCTATATTGAAATTTAAAACTGAGATATTTGTAAAACACAGGAATACCTAAGGATAAATTTCTTCTTTCCTGTTTTGCTTTGTGGGCTAGAGGATTGAATCCAGTGGCTCATACATGCTAGATAACTGCTCTCTCACTGAACTGTATGCTGGGGTGTTTAAGAAAATTTTAAATTGAAATGATCTTACTAAGTTGTCCAGGCTTGGCCTCAAACCTGTGATCCTCCTGCCTCAGCCTCCAGAAGCTGGAATCATGAGTAAACACAATGCCACTCTCAGAACTGCACACATTCCGTTTGCTGTCAGAGTGGGGGTGTTTCTAATTTCTGAAAAACTGCTGGATCCATTTTGTGAGAGAATGAGGGTGAATGAGGCAAATAGTGTTTTAAAAATAACTATGGCTGTTCTAGCCTCTTGGAAGTCGCTGAGCTTACCATAAGAGTAATATAACTTCCGAAGAGTTCGGTGTCAGACATGCTGAGTTCGTGTCCCCTGGATTTAAGAATGAATTCCAAAGGACAAAGGAGGGTGAGAGTAGGGAAGGTTTATTGGGATAGTTTCTGAAGACAGGAGAAGAGGGGTCCTAGAAGTGGGGACTACGGATCTTTTTCCATGGTAGCATACAGCAAAGGCACAGTGTGGGTACAGTGGGTCAAACTGTAATGAACCCATAAGATTACAAGGGGAGCTGCTTGGCTGATGTTAACCCCCACAGGGAAGTGGGTCATGCAGCAAGGGTGCATGGAAAGAAAAAGGCATTTTGGGGAAGAGAGGTCCTGGCGCTCTGGTCACCCACCTGGGCGACTGGTGCCTAGCTGGACTGTCTGGGCCAGGTGGTGCTAATTACAGTATAATTCCAGACTACTGCTGAGCCCTCAGAGAGGCAGGGAAGCCTGGCCATTGCACTTTTATCTTGAGGCCTGTGCCTCCAGCCACAATTCTTTTTTTTGTTGTGGGTACCAGGGATTGAACTTGGGATCTTGCCAGGCAGGGGCCTATGCGGCTGAGCTGTCTCCCAGGCTCCAGCCACAATTCTGATATCTTGGCTTTTTGCTGACTTCCTTGAGAGCCAGTCCCTCTCTGACTGTGTATTGGTTTCTCTCTAACATAGCTGCCTACAGTAAGATGACCAGGGCCTCCTAGGCACCCTATGGGTTAGACCCTGCTGCACCTGTACTGCTGGACCGGCACTGGAGGAGGCACTTGGCTTCCCTGAGGGTCAGTCCTGTCACTTGTGTAGCATGCAGCAAAGGCACAGTGTGGGTGCAGTGGGTCAAACTGTAATGAACCCATAAGATTACAAGGGGAGCTGCTTGGCTGATGTTAACCCCCCAGGGAAGTGGGTCATGCACTTGTGTGATGGGGACCGGCTGACACAGGGTTCATTGACTCTTGAGGAGAAGTATCTGAGCACGCCCTGCAGCCCTCAGGCCTGCGGGAGCCCTGAGCTGGCTCCTCAGCTGCCACTCCTGGCAGGAGGTGTGCCAGCATGATGTGCTGTCATCAACAGCGTCCCTGGTTAATTTCCTCAGTCATTACGGATCGACCGCTTATCTCCCAAATGCATGCGCTACAGCCCTTGCTGCCTATGCAATGGCATTCAGAGGAGGCTCTGGGAAGAGAGGAGGTTTAGAGGAGACCGTGAGTGCAGGGCCTTCAGGGTGGAGGAAAGAGAGTCTCCCCTCCTTGGGAGGCTTTAGTGGGAAGGTGCTCACCCTCAGATCAGGAAGTGTGATGCTGCCACCATTGACCACGCCTAGACCTTGACTTTCATCCTCAGAGCTGCGAGCAGTAATCACGGTCACACTCTGAAGGCAGCACAGATGGCCCTGGAAGTGCACACTCGCTTTGCAGGCACTCACCAGGGTGAAGAGAGGGCGACAATAGAGGTTTCAACCCTTGAAAGCAGCTAAAGAGTGAGCAACAGACCTTGCCCTGGGGCCTCCTCCATGGGGTCCTCCACAGAGCCCAGGTGGGTTGTCAGGCTGAGCTGTGGGTCTCTTACTGCTAGGCTGGGTGGGGCACGGCAAAGCGTTTTATCCTAAGCATGGAGAAGATCACAGAGGGGCTAGGGGAAGCTGGTGCCACTGTCCATGTGGTGTGGCTGGGTCCTGAGCCTCCTGGGAGCCCACTGTAGCCCTCAGAGGATGATGGACACAGCTGCACTGTGGGCTTCCCCCAGGTGGGACTGGGAAGCTGAGGAGAGACACTTGTGAGGTAGCTCTGTAACGTGAGCCCCCAGGGCCAACCCTAATGGCACCAAGACCCCCACAGAGCTGGTGGGGCTTCCTTGGGGTGGGGCTGCAGTGAGGAGGGCAGGCAGGTGGCCACAGGCTGGTGGAGCCAAGGTGAACACTAGACTCTGGGGTGTGAACTTTCTCCACAAACTGGGCCTTTCTTCCTTGGCTGTGCAAGGAAGACTGGCCGCGTGTGGTAGCAGGAGAAATAAAGCTATTTCATATTGGAATCCTGAGTTCAGGCACAGGAAACAGCTCACTAAGTGTTTCCACCCCATCTCTGTTAACTCCAAAGGAGGGCAAAAGGGAACAGCTTAGTCAAGAGGAGCTGCCCAAAGACAGGCATGTCCTGTTTTCTGTCCCTAATGGCCATCCTCGGTCCATTGTCTTTGTCTTCACTGTCTTCTATGCTGTCCCTGTCCTCTGTCTGCGGCATCCTATCTGCTGTCCTCTGTCTGCAGAGTTCTGTCTGTGGCTTTTGTCCACCGTATCTTGTCTGTTCTGTCAAGGCCCCTCTGGGCTGGGGTCTCTGAGGCTGCATTACTGGGGTGGAGAGTCCTGGCTTCCTGCTGGCCACAGCCACAGGGCTGCAGGGGAAACCTCCGGCTGAAGCAGGGCTTAGCTAACTGTGGGGCGAGTATATCTATATCGGTTTCATCCTCAGATGGCTCTGGGGCTGGCCTGGCTCACTGCCTGTGAGTCTGGGGGAGGGGCTGAGGGCCCAGACAGGGCACATTTTTGGAATTCCAAGTGTGTCTGCGTGCTTTGCAGACCAGTTCTGGGTGGATGTGGACTGTTGTGGAGCTGCCTCTTGTTAGCTCTCACCCCCAGGGGCTTCTTTCCAAACTGTTGTGGATGAAACCTGCTAGGCCTTCCCAGCTCCTCCTGCCAGCCTGTACCTGGGTGGGGGACACTCCCAGCAGACAGGACGAGGCTGTCCTAGCACTTTAGTAGAAAAAAGATGACCCTGCTTAATTTAGGGACCAAAGTGTCCTAGGAAACCTGTTGCGGTGGTGCACACCTGTAATCCTGGTGGCTTGGGAGGCTGAGACAGGAGGTTCCCAAGTTCGAGTCCAGCCTAGATAACTTCATCAGACCTTGTCCAAGGCAAAGCCATAATGACAGCTTGGTGGCCCCGTCTCCCCCCGTGCCTGTGCACACCTTCTTTGTATGGGCATGAGTTTCCCCTTAGCTGGTCCCAGCTCCCCACTGACTCTCCTTGTGCATTTCTTGCAGGATTTCAGTGTGGAGCTTGCTGAAGACGTGTGTGGTGAAGACACCAGGGCTCAGGAATCATGTGGGAGGATACCAGCATGCCAAGCTCACCAGCCCGATTCTTGCTTACTTGGGACAGAAGGGGCTCCTGTTCTCATGGTCCCTGGCTCTTGCCCTGTGATTTCAGCAGCATTTGTCATGCTAGGCCCTCTTTCCAGAGCCATGCTCCCGAGTCCCCTTCCCATGAGGGTCAGCACCTGCTGGCTCCAAAGTCCTGGCTGTTCCTTCCATCGATTTCTTCCACCGCGCTTTGTAGTGCGGGCACGGGCTGTGCTGGGATCTGAGGCCACCTTCTTTTGTGTTGCCTGGGCTGTGAGCCCCTGTCCTCCTCACCTGTGCCTGAACCACACCTATTTTGCTGACAAAGATTCCAAATTTCCCCAGTCACCGAGGACCACATACCTGAGACCTCCTGCAGGGACATTAATTAATATCTGGAAGGGTCCCGGGGCCTCCTTGCGCAAAGGCTGTGTGCAGAAGACATTAGCTTGAAATCCCATTATCAGATCCCCTCCTGAGGCCCTGCCATTAAGCCACTGTTGTGGCTCTTGAGTAGCTGCAACCCTAACACACAAATGCATTGTGATTAAGCTGGGCTTTCTGGAATGGGACTCCTGGCTCTCCTGTGAAGGGGAGAATCCCACTGCAGCAGCTCGTGACACAAGCACGCTTCGAGTCTAGGACTTTGCCGATTACCTTTTCTATACTTTGAAGGTGATTTTCAACTCCTTCTATGCAATTTCCTCTTAGGCGAATGGTAGCGTCTTCCTGTCTCCACATTTCTCTAGTATTTAATTGATCAAACATCCTGCAGCTAAAACTAAATATCTGTGCAAGGGTTTCAGTCTGGACTTTCTCAGTTTAGTACTTGGCTAGAAGCAGACTCGAGGAAGAGCAAAGGGACCTACATGGGGGCCTGCTGGAAAGGGGAGCTGGGGTCCTGATGCTGACACTGGGGACTGCAAGAACTGGCCTGGAGTGCCCAGCCCAGCCCCTCTTCCTGGTACTCCTGGCCTACATTTCATAGCGTCCCCTGCAGGAAAACTGAGGTCATGTGCCCAGACTGGGGTCCCTGGGATGTGGGTGGGGGGAGGGGTTGATTTTTGGGCCGGCAACCACGTCCTACCCACGGTGGCTCCAGGTTCATCCCGTTCTCCTTCCAGGGCTGGACACCAAAGGCCTTTGACAATGGTGGTTCCCACACAGGCAGAGGCTGGGATCTTCGAGCCCGGGAAAGCCACAAACCAAAGCTTCTGCGTGGGGTAGTACATGAATAAGAACATGAATAAGAAGACTCAGTTTTTGTTTTACTTTCCCCCAATTACATAGAGGTGTGGAAAAGGCAGGCAAGCCAGGAGACACTTTTGAAATGCTGCCCTCCCAGCAGTCCTCGTTTTAGACTCGGAGAGAGGAGAGATGATGACGCTGTGTTTTATTTTCAAAATGGCTCATAGGCTGGCGAGATGGAGATATGGGGCTATGAGCGGGGAGGGAGAGGGCAGGAACCTGGGCAACTGCAGCCCCCTGACCGCCTAGGGCAGAGTTGGTAGAGGCGTGGCCTCCTGTGGTCCCCTGTGAGGCCCTCCTGTGCCCATGGCAGCCATCACTAATCCACCCAGAACACATTCACCTTAGAATCCTGCTCGATACCCTCCAAAACCTGAAGCCTAAGCTAAAGGATCCATTTTAATTGAGTGGGGTCATCTATCTTTGCACCCTTCACGTTCAGCCCCTGCCTGGCTGAGGGCAGGCCCTACAGAATTTTCCATGCCTTGAGTGGCAGCATGGAAAATTCATCAGGTTCCTCATGTTTCACATGGTGAGAGGCAAAATCTGAGGTTGTCATGAAGGAGCAATTGCTCACTGCCATCGCTGCCTGGAGCACAGTGACACAGACAGGACCTGTGTGCAAGGTCCCCAGCAGTAAGTGCTGCTGCCCGGGCACTCAGAATGGGACACAGCCCGGCTAGGCGCTTCTCCTGGGTCCTTGCTCATACTGTCCTGCTTGTTTTTCTCTGGGGTGATTCTTCACTTAGAGACCAGGAAACAGGCATAGTTTCTTTCCTTGCCAAGCTCACTCAGGTGAGACGAAGCAGTCAGAGGGCCAGGAGGGGACAGTTTGTCTTCCTCATGCACATGGACTGGACACAGTGGTCAGATGGCCTGGACTTGGGGTACTGATGGGTGGGGACAGGACTGCTGCTTAATGTGGGCCACCAGGCTGAGAGGATCTTCCAGGGCTGTGACTGGGAGATGGCTGGGGGCTCTGTGGGGGAAATATTTTGCTGAACTTGGCAGGATTTGGTTCTCAGAAAGAGGAAGGGCTTTTCATGAGGACCCCAGGAGGTTGCCCCCACAGGCACCCATGTTCCTTGGAAACTGTGCCACCCCAAGCACTTGGGAATGGCTCTCTCATAAACAAACAAGACTAAACCAACTTTTTTGTTTTCCTTCTTCCTTTGATTTTACAAATAAAAACACTCTTTGCAGTGACTTTGAAAAATACAGCAGAGAATAAAAAGGCAAGTCATCGGCTGCTGTGGCCACCAGCCGGAGGTGGCTGGGGAGTGCCACCCCTGGCACACAGCAGCAAGCCCCCCTGAGCGAGCCTTCCTGACCTCTCCATCAGGGTCCAACAGAGCTGAGCGTGGGAAAGGCAGCAGGCAGGGGCCAGGAGGGGCGACCATTGTTCCTGGTCCCGCCCATCCTGTAAATCCTTCTCCGCCTGAGCCTGAATTGCTTGTGGGCAGATGGACGCTGATACCAGGCTGTTGGTTCTTCCCTGACCCAGGCACTTGTGATTTGAGTTCTCCCCACAGCCTAGGGAACCTCTGAAACTATCCCTGGCTAACACAGCATCTTTCTGAACCCTGAAAAAGAGGAATGTGGAGGGTTGGGTCACCCTCCACGGTGAAGTGTAAGGTCAGGAACAGCCAGTAGCTGGGCCTTTGGAGAATCAAACATTTATCTTCCCACAGCCCTCCAGCTTGCTCCATGGAGGCCAGGGGTCAGAGAGTGACATCTCATACCTATCCTAGGGGACAAGGGCCTCCTACTCTGAGCAGGCCACACCTCACACTGAGCCTCCTGGCAGAATTTTCTAGAATTTCAGGGAATGAAAACCAGAGACTGAAACATTCACTTATGGAACAAGGGAGATTGGAATGGATGGGTTTATATGCCTGGAAACAGCTATGTGGAGGGTCTAGTGGTGGCCTGGTGCCGGCAACCTCTTTCTTGTCCATTTCCCCAGCCTTAGTCGTCTCACCTATGAAGAGGGCCGGACTGAGGGACCCCTGCACACAGAAGCTCCCTGCTGGTGCAGTCTTCCCTGGCCCTGCACCTGATCTGCACACGCAGAAGCTCCTTTCATCCAGCATAGGTTGTACCATCAGGAGCCCATCCAGTCAGGTCAGGCGGATGAGAACAGATCTCTCTGAGAAGGGCTGAGCAGCTTGGCTGAGGTGCCACTGTCAGGCCTGAACCCCCAGTTGTGACCCCATGGTCTCTTGCTTGCCCTTTGGATGACTGAGTTTTGCTTCTCTGCTCTTGCTGGTGTGGCTACATGTAGCTGGCTGCCCTTGGCAGGTGGCCCCTGCAGACCTCCACTTCTGTGATCTCTGCAGCCACAAGGCCTGGCTGGGCTTGTGGGCAGAGAAGCAAACGAGCCCCCAGGATGGCGTGCAGCTCTGCTGCCCTCTCAGCTGTGTGTGCTGCCTGCCTCCTGCCATCCCAGAGCTCGACAGGCCTGATGGTCACCTGGTCAAGTTGCCGCCATGGCTCGTACTATTGACCTGCCTCTTTCCATCACCTTGCTCCTTCTGTTCCTAAGCTGTGACTTCCAGTGTGCAGGGAGCTCTGGAGACAGCATTGCCAAGAGCAGCTCCTAAGATGGAAAAGTGGGCAGGCTGCCCGCTGTACTCTGCCTCCATGGAGCCAGGAGTAGCCGGTGTGGTATATTGTTTCCTTGCCTCTCTCGGACGGCTTTCATCCTAACCACGAGCCATTCTCAGAGGTGTGTTTGTCAGGAAATGACGGCAGCAGCAGCTGCTTGGGCCCCACCAGAGGCCCTGGGCATGTGGGCATGGCCCAAGCACTGTAGCACACAGTTCACCTTCCCACGCAGTCTAAGGCCCAGGACAGGCTGGGAGTGCAGGGCTGGACTGCTCCCCGAGGCTGCTGGGCCAGGACAGCCCACTTACAACTCATTTGTGTGTCCCTAGGAGAAGAGAAGGCTGTACTCTTTTCCAGCTCTTTACTTTTTCTAATATTCTGGAGACACTATTTATTTATTTATTTGTTTTTTTGAGACTCAAGAAACAGAACAGATGAGGCGAGTCCAATCTGAATTCCAAGAGGGCCAAAGAAGGGGCCGGGCAGATGGCTCAGTAGAATAAGTGCTTGCCTGGCAAGTGCAAGGGCCTGAGTTTAATCCCTGGTTCCACCAAGAGGGCCAAAGAGCAAAAGCTGAATGGGAATTTGAGGCCAGTCTGGGCGACATAGCAAGTCCAAGGCCAGGCTGGACTGGACAGGAACTGCCCCAGGATGGGCTTGTTTCTTGCTGTGTCTCTGTCCTTCCCACCACCATCACTATCATATCATTTATCTCCGAATTCACTGTGCTGAGTAGAGGCAGTAAAGGTGCAAACAGGAGCTCCCTGGCCAACAAACTCAGGCTTGTGGATCAGGATTTACTTCGGCCCCTCTTCTCTAACATGGCCAACTTTTAGAATTTTTGTCTTCCTGTCGGCCACTTTGGCAGCTTGCGTCTTCTCAGCAGAACCACGACTCAGCAGGATTTTACTGCGGCCACCGTGATTGAGCAGCGGAGACAAGTGTGGCGCTCGAAAGTGCTGGCTGCAGTAACCAGCGCATGAAGAGTGCTGAGAGGCCAGAGGCGCCGCCCGGGAGCCTTAGTACCCCAGCAAGGCTGTCTGGGTGCCCCAGTAATGCCAGGGGTCCTGACCTTTCAGCCCAGACTCTGTGAGGCCAGTACAGCAGGGGCAGTGAAGGAGATTTCCTGAAATATGCCCCCTCCCATACCCCATGTCTGCACTGCAAAGCGTGTTGTCCCCCATCTCTTCTCTACATCTATTTCATTTCAATGGCTAACTAGGACATAAATATGTACTTACTGTACAGTCATTTGAAGTACAGAGTTCAGTGGTTTGCAGTATATTAACAGTGGTGGAGCCACCACCGCAATGAATTTTTGAATGTTTTTATTCTACCAAAACCTGTACTCACTGGCAGTCATTTTCCATTTCCTCAGCTACCGCCCTAAGCAAACATTGATTTACTCTGTGTCCTAAATTCCTGTCTTCGATATTTCATGTGAGTAGAATAGTACACTGTGATACCATCTTTTGTACCTGGCTCTTCATGGAGAAGAGTTTCTGAGGCTCATCCACGCCACTGCACGCTCCCCTCCCCTCTTCTTGTTCATGTAATGTCGTGCTGCCTGCAGGTGCCACTTTTCAGTTGTCATTTATTCATTCATCATTTGCTGAACATGTGCTATTTCCACTTTCTGGTTATTATGAATGACGCTACCATGAATATATGTATAAATATCAGCTTTAGGGGACAGCTGCTAGGATGTGCACTGTTTTCCATGTTACCATCGAGGGCCACGCTCAGATGGCTGCGTGGTTCCACTTCTGTCAGCAGTGTCCCAGAGTAGCAGTTTCTTCATACCTTCCATATCCTGCTGCTTGGGGTTGGCTTTCTCCTTATTGTCACCTTTGTGAATGTGAAGTTATCTACTTGGTTTTTGTTTCCCTGGATCATCTGAGCCACCTTTAGAAGTACCCCTGAGTGTGTGGGTAGACGGGGTTCAGCAGCCCCTCCAAGGTCACCCCCACTGGTCCCAGGTCTGGGCTTGCCGCTGGTTCTTCATGGGCTGCCGGGGAGCCCATTCTGAATGGCACTGCAGCCTAGTTCCACTTTACTATTTTTAAAAATCTCTATGGCATGGGATTGCAACTGCATGGACATGTGACTCCACTGAGCTGGGCACAGCTGCCTCTGATCCCATGAGTGGAGGAGGAGGGTGCTTCGGATTCTGGTCTGAGGCGGAAGCTCATCTCTGCCACCTTGGGAGGCTCACAAGGCCACAGCTGCCTGGACTTTCGTGTGTCCAGTTGAAGAAAAATAGGGGGTGAGTGTGCTGCAGGAACATGTCCTAAGGTCCTGCGGAGCTTTCCCCCAGGCAAAGTCCAGGCTGTGGTTGGGGAGATGGTAGAGAGCACCTGAGGTGGTCCAGGAGGTGGGTGCCAGAGACATCACCCAAGTCTCTAGGGATGTTCCGCCACAGGGTTGGTGCCAGCTCGGTCTCCAGGTTCCTCAGGTTTCACCTAGCAGCAAGCAGGGCTGTACCCTGTGCACAGCCCGTATGACCTCTGGCTGCTGCTTGTTGCTGGAGTAATTGCTCAGTCTGGTGCATGAAAGGGAAGCACTGTCACTGCCTGGTCTCTCTCAGAGGCCTCCCATGGCCAGCCAGGCCTCTTGCTGTCCTTCAGAGCTGAGGACCACTTTTGGTCTATCAGGGGCCAGCAGTGGCCTCCTGAGAGCCACCTTGGTGCCGCAATGCTTCTCAGGGCCTTCAAGGTCTTGTCTTGGCCGTGGGCCAGAGCCACTCAGTAATTTTATGACAATTTGACACCTTTGTTGCGAACACATAGTCCTCATGTCTCCCTTGGAGAAAATTGGAGGAGGTGGTGGCCTGAAGGTGTCTTGTGGCCCTTTGTGGAGATGCAGCTTTCTCTGGGGAGACAGTGTCTGTGGGGCACACGCCACAGGGACACTCACGACTTCCAGCCACCACCAGGTCCAGCCCTATGTTCTTGCCTGGCAACCTTGTACTTTCCTCCCTTCCTCCGGGGCATTTTGCTCCCAGTTCTCATATTTGTGGTCGTCATGGATACTGGTAGGGCCACACCACACTAGTCCCTGGCAGTTTCTAGTCTCTGGCGCCGTGGTGGTGGTGGTTCGAGAGCCCCCAAGGGACGAGTGCTTGCACCCTGTGGTGGCTGGGCAGGGTGCTGGGCTGCGTGCCCCCACGCATTCTCCTTGGCTACAGCCCCAGAGGAGTCCTGGCTTCCTGTTTGTTTTCCCAGTTAAGGATGCAGAGCAGTAGGGACAGCATGGCAGCTGTTTTGCTCAGGATTATGTCCCTGGTACTCTGTGCTGGCCTGCAAGCAGAAGTTGTTCAACAGGCCAGTTTCCATGCTGAGGGCTTCAGGGCTGTTGCTGGATTAGAGAGGTCATGTCTATGTGGCCCATGGTGACCTGCTGGCAGTTCAGTTCAACTTCTCAAGATCTGCCTGTGGGCCCCCCAGAACAAAGACAGGTCTTGTCTGGAGAACGTCTCCACCCCTTCTGCAGCTACCCTTCCCCTTGGCAGCATCTCCTTGGACCCTTCAGGTCAGGGCGTGTTGCCCCTCCAGGCTGCACCTGCTGCAGCTGCCCATTGCTCTCAGGCTCGAGTCTTCCCTAGGTTAGGTCCTGTCCTTCTTTTCCACCCTTTTCCGCCAAGCAGGCTGGTGGGATTCTCTGAACTGCAGAGCCTGCTGTCTTCTGACCTGTCACACTGCCGTCTTTTCCTGGGCCACTTCCTGGTCAGCAGGACGAGTGGCTGCTACTCCTTTCTTCTGGAACCCCCAGCAGCAGGACACGGTTCAGAGTTCCCAAGACACCTCCATCCCTGAAGCAAGTTGACCTGCTCACTGCTTGGCAAAAGCATGATCTGGCCTCTGTCCACCTCCACGACTCCAGCATGTCCCAAGCATCCTGCATTCTGGCAGGGTGGCCCTGCTGCCGGGCTGCAGCAAAGCAAGTGAGCGGGGAGGAGCGAGAGCCTGGAGGGCTGCCAGGGTGAGCAGCCTGCCCCAACATGCCTCTGGAATCTCTGGCTGCTGGCAGTGCACCGCGGTGTGAGAGGAATTGCAGGCATGTGTGCTGTGTACACAGCAGCGACACTCGCAGGCACTGCAGCTGGGGAATGTGGGTGGAGCCACGTGGCCCCTCCTGGCCCCAGCCTGGGGAATCTGACTGGAACACAGAGGTCGAGGCGCCAGACTCAGCCCCCCAGCTGCTGGTGTCTGTGGTGTTCTGAGCATTGCCGGTGCCCTCTGGGCTCCCGAAGCAGGCCAGGTCCAGCTGGGCAGGGCAACCTCGGGCTTGCTGCTGTCATGAACAGAGGCGCCTGGTTGGCATCTGTTCTGTCCCTGTGTAGCTCCACACTGCACCTGGCTCACTTAGCTGCCAGGGGGTGGTGGTGGGGCACCTGCCCTCTGTCACCTTGTGACAAAGCAGATCCCCAGGAGTGAGCTGCAGCCTGGCCTCCTGTGGCTCTTTTTGTCCTCTCCCTTCTGCAGGCCAGGCTGGCAGGAAGTAGGGGGGCTTGCCTGCCCTCCTGAAAGGGGAGCAAGTGGAGCTGAGGGCCTGAGGGGCCAGTGATGGGTTCCAGACTGCCTGCTAGCAGCTGCTGGGGTTACTGGGGCTGCTGGCGCTGGGCTAGTGCCTGTGACACAGCAAGCTTGATACACCAACCAGCTATCCGGTTTTGGAGCCTGGGCTCCCTTGCTTTTGGGGGTCAAGTTTTGTCCTAGGCGCCCAGGCTCTGGCCCTCTGGAGTTCACAGCCTCCCTCACAGCGGCCCAGTCAGGGTGGCAATTCAGGTGGAGGAAAACCCAGGAAGGCCATGAATCATCCCAGGCAGCGGTTCTGCATCTGGAGGAATTCAGAAGAAAAACAGATGGCTGTAGCTGAATGACATTTACTCTACTGTCTGTCAATATTTGAGAAGTTTTATTACTTTGCAGTGCCAGGTTTTAGAATAAATTAAATGGCTAATGGAAATATTAAAATAGAATTAATTTGATTAAACAAATAAAACTGAGAGAGTCAGTGAGATTTGTTTAGAAGTTACTAAATATATTTTCAGTAGGAAGCCTCAGGGAGTTGTTCCTTCCTCTTTGGGGCAGGAGCTGAGCCAGCAAACGTCACCAGGCCCAGGCCTGGGCAGGCGGTGGAGGGCAGAGCTGGGCTAGCTGGGCAAGCCTGGCAGGGAGACAGAGCCTTCCTACAAGGAGCTGCTGGGCAGGGCCGTGGGGGCTGCATGCCGCAGCCTGGTCGTTGTGCAGATTGCCTAATCTAAGCCTGGCTGGACTAATCAGTCCGGTGCCTGCTGCAGCTTAGGGAGGGAAGCGGAGAAGTGAGATGTGCTCGCCGCATGTCAGGGCAACACTGAGGCCATTTTTTGTTTTTAAATGAATGTTGGTTTGATGCTCCTTTTTTATGTATTTGGTTATAGCAGGGTCTCACTATGCAGCTCAGACTTGGAGTGATCCTCCTGTTTCTAGCCTCCCCAGTGCTGGAATTATAGGCCTATGCCACCACACCCAGACTCTGGCCAGCTCAGTCCACCAGGGGGTGGGGCTTGCATGGCACGTGATGCCACAGACTGAACCCTGGTTCCTGTACTTGCCTAAGCAGGCACCTTAGTTTGCTGAGCTATCTCACCAGTCCAGATGCTGCTTTTAATACTTTGAGAATACGGAAGGCTTTTTTTTTTGCCAGAAGAATTTGACTGCCCCATATCCTGCTCTTCTGCCCCACCAGTCGAAAGTCTTTCCTCATGTTGCAGTTAGCTAGAAATATTATAGGCAGTCAGACAGGACCAGACCCTCAAAGGAGATAACACAGAAGATGAGATACTTTATAACTGTGGGAGGGGACAGATGCTCCTGTTGTGGGCCAGACCTAGAGACCAAACAAATGCTAACCTCCCTAAAGATTGGCATCCAGAATTGATCATTAACCCTAAGAAAGCCAGGAAGAATCATTATCTGATGGTCATCAGATAAGGTCCTGTTTTACATTCATGCCCCCTTGCTATGTGACTCCCTTCCCCATTTGGTCTTGAGCCTTATCAATTTTACCTGAGCAATGGTGTTTGTAATTCCACTGGTTGACCATAGCCTTGCCCCACAGCACATCCACCTAACTGAGTTCCCATTCTCTCCACCTTAGCCCCGCATGGTTTTACACTATAAAAGTCCCTAGAAGAGACAGTTTCTGGGGGACTACCCACTTGGGCCCCCTCCTATCTCTCTTTCAGACAAGAGCCTTCTTTTCCTCCATACATATATTCTGCTCATAACTTCTGTTTGTTCCTAAAATTCATTCTTCAGTTTTAGAGAACACAAACTTGTCTAGGTCAGGTCAGGAGATCATTTTTCCCTATGTCATTTGGAGGGTCCCTGTATCATTTGGAGGTTACCCACCCGAGATCAGTTTTTCTTCGTGTATCACTCAGACTAAAGCAGTGCCTTCTCTGGGTGCCTTTCACATGTCTGATGCCCACAACCTAATATTCCTCAGAAGTTCTTTAGGAGAGGGACAAGGAGTAGGGCAGAAGCAGTGATCCTATGATGGAGACGAGCCAGCCTGGGTCAGCTGCAGTCTGGGGTCCTCAGTGGCTGTGCAGTCCTGCTGGGGCCTGGGAAGCTGACCGGGTCCAGGCAGAGCTCTGTACACTGCTCTGGCTTGTTCTCCTCTGCCACCGCTAAGGCCCTCCACAGCTGATGTGCTGATCCTGAGACCCCATTGGCAGACACTGAGGTGTCAGAGAGGCGGCTCCTGCAGGAGGTCACTGGGCCATAACAGCTCTGGGCACTCAGGAGTGGGGGCTTGTTTCTG
>PVKA01046816.1:0-14707 GCA_004027165.1 Ctenomys sociabilis
AACAGGATTCAGCAGTTTTTCTGTGATGTCCCTGCCCTACTAAGGCTCAGTTGTTCTGAGGAACATACAGTTGTGAGTGTTGGCATTGTCCTTGGGGTCTACTATGGACTCTCATGTTTGCTTTGCATTTTGGCCTCCTACATATTTATTTTCTCTAAGGTGCTGAAGATCCCATCCAGGCAGAGCTGGTTCAAAGCCTTATCCACCTGCACACCCCACCTGGTGGTTGTGGTCACCTTTGTCCTAATAGGTGTTACTGCTTATTTAAAGCCAGCCTCCAACGTATTTCCTATTCTTGACCTGTTGTGCTCTGTGTTCTACTCTGTGGTACCCCCCACCATGAACCCCATTATCTATTGTCTAAGGAACAGGGACCTTCACTCAGCTCTAGGTAAACTTCTAAGGAATTCCATGCATGAACTAATAGAAAGATGACCCCAGTGTAGGTTTGTCAATGCATACTCTTTCCTTCCCTTCTCATCTAGCTGTTGGGATGATTCCTGTGTAGAGGTCAAAATATGCTTTTGTGTTCTCATAGAGATCTCAGCTTTACTAGAAATTATGCCATCTCTTTTGCTTCTTCACTTGACAACTTTTGCATTAGATTTAGTACTATAGTTTTGCATTGTGTCTTTGTTGACTTTTGTTCTGGGTTTGCCATTCTATCCACAAGCGATCTGTGGGAACATCTCTTTACTCATTGCATTCATCTTACTTGCTCACGCTGTGTTCTCTCAATGTTTACTTTTCTGTACATTTCACTGTGCTCTGCAGTTTGCATTTACTATGTATTACTGTATTTCTTATTTCCATTTTTCAATGAAAATTGCTTTAAACTAAATTTATGATTAAATATAATTGTGCAATTTTAAAATACCCTTAATTTTATCATAGAGTTTAACCCTTGAATGCATACTATATTAGGAAATCTATATAATAAAAGAGTCTTTCATATCATTGTAATTTTCTTAAATAAGTTATGTTTCTGGGAGCAGATAATTTTCTTTTATGGAAGTTGTGCGTATCTAACATGAGCATTCCTGCTGTGTTCTGACTGCACAGAAGAATTTGTGAAATTGGCAAGGCTTTTCCTCCTCACATTGTGATAACACCTGTTTCCTTCAAAGTCTCATGTTTTCCTGTGGTCTGGATTACAAGGTATCTGATATCCCACTATGTAAAAATAAGTTCATCTCTGGCCATGCAGCACATTTTTCATCTTTCTTACTGTTCTCCATTCAGAACTCTCTCTCAAAAAAAAAAAAAAAGAAAAAGAAAAAAAATCGTGGACCAGAAACGTTCAGTTCTTCTCAGAAACCTGAATGCTTAGAACGTGTTACCATCTTAGTTCCAATAGGAATGAATGGGAGAGAAAACATCCTTCTCTAGCTCTTCTGCAGTATGAGTTGGAAAGTGAGATTCTGTATACTGGTGGACATTATGAGTCCGATGTAGTAGTGAGACCCTGAACACCCTGTAGACCCTTCGCTAAAATAGAATAATAAAATAGAATAAAATAAAATAAAATAAAAAATAAAAAAGAGGAAGATTAATGCTTGTTGATCATCATTGCTTCATCACTCACCTCAACTCACCACACAGGGCAAGAAGTAGCAGCCCACAGAAAAGCTGAGATATCTGAGGCCAAGGAAAGGAAATCATGATTTAGGTACAGAGCAAATAACACAGAATGTGGTAAATCCGGAGGCCAATGGAAAGGCCAACTTCACTGTCTTCTCACTAAGCATCATTGAAATTTGCTTCTGTTTTAAGGACTCTTCTGCTAAAGACTTGAAGGTAGACTTGAAATTCAAAGCGCATTTTGAAAGGGTGACTGAGGAAACGTAAAACACTTGGTTTCACATTTTTGTCTCTTAAAACCTTCCATGTGTATGACAACAATTATCTTAATCATGTCTTCTAATGAAATGTAAATACACTGATTAAAATAATTTAAAATCTCTTTTAGTATGCAAGTTGATATTATATGTGAAGTTCTGTATGTATGCCCATATGTAATGGTAATGTATAAACTGTATTTTACAATGAAATACATAACACTGAGCCTGAAACATCTGCATTTTTTAATTTTCCCTTTAAGTATTGATGAGAATTCAACTTATGTGAAATTCAAGGTATATTTGAATAAAACTATTGTACTAAATGAGCATTTAATTTATATTTGACTTTCTTTCTTTTCTTTTTTTTTCTTGGAACTGGGGAATGAACTCAGGCCCTTATGTTTGCCAGGGAAGTGCTTATTCCACTGAGCCATCTCTCCCATCTCTTGACGTTCATTTATGGAATTACTGATTATAATATGCAACCGTTTGTGCACTTGAGTAGCAAGGCATTGAAGAATCAATACATCCTGGGATACTATCACGATGAATGAGCCAAATATGCATGCAGAAGTCTTTACAAATAAATTTAATGCTTTTTAGGGAAGTCGGAAAAATGGAAACTGAGAGGACTTAGGTTGTTTAAATTTGATTTCAACACCGATATAACAAGAAATGTAACTTCTGTGTCTAAGAAGGTCAGTAAAATTTGCTTAGGATTTACTCTGAAACCCTGTGCCACACTTTGTAGATCCTTTGTCAGTGTCAGCCATGTGGATGTGTCACAGCCATTGCCTTACGAATTTGCTCTCTCTGAAAGCCTGAGAGAATGTTTTCTCTCCAGGTGACTCTTCTTAGCACACTCTACATCATTGTTTACTTTCCTCTGTGGTTTCATAATCACCTTGATCAGAAAATGTGAGAGACAACTGAGTTACATGTTGTTGCAGTGCAGGTTCTACAGCTACAAAGTATAAAGGTGAAGTATAAAAAGTAAAGCCATATTAACATGGTAAGCTGTAAAAGGCTCAAGTCAACAATTTCTGACATTAGAGGTCCTACATATATCCCAATATTATTTTGTATCTGCATACTCAAAATAGTTAAGAGAAATATACAGCTACTTTCTCTTAATTCAGTCAGTGGAATGGTTTGTACGAATAGTGTTGTGGACGGACATCATGTTTGCATCTTCTGCTATGAATAACTACTAAGAAGACAACAATGTTTAACACATTAATTATTGAAATTGTCCTAATTGGTTTTGAAAGTCTGTCTTTGCTATTTGTTTCTCAGGAAAATTATGAAAAAAAAAAAAGAAAAATTAATAAATAAATTAAATAAATTTGATTTCTGGAGAAGTATGGCTGGTCTTCAACACAGTTTTACAAATATTGTAGGTCTATTCTCTTTGGCTTTGTGCTGAGTCTTCTCTAATCCACTTACCTGTCTTCTACTTTCATTATGATACTTTCTTTGCAAAGTCCTGGCATTTTTCAGCTGAGTCAGTGGTATTACTGATTCATCGCATCAACTTGAGAAGCTTAACTAAATATTCAACTGTTCTGAATCCTAAGATTTAAAGAACATATCCTAAGGAGGCTGCTTACAACAAAAAAACATTGCAATAATTGATAGTGTCAGTTTGAGAAGTTTAGATATTTAACTGAGTGACTTAAGAGTGGTCTAGGGTCTCCCTTTGTAAACATCCTAAAAGTGTGCAAGAAAGTTGCACAAATTTTAATGTGATACACGCTCCACACGGTGGGTTTTCTTCTATAACATAATGGAGGTAAAGATACTTGTTCTCACTCATCTTGTCATTGTTGTTTCATTCTTTTCTTCCACTATGAATCATTGTCCCACAGATATGGCTCCTTGCCTTGGAGACACCATCTTACAACCTGAAAACTCCATACATTGTGAGTTAAAACAACTTTTGCTTCTTTACCTTTGGTTTCAAGATATATCACAGTAAGGAGAGAAAAATAACTAAGACAGGCTGAGACAAAACGCATGCACTGCTGCAAGTTTCCACGTCACTGCTATGATGCCTTCTCATATCTGACCTGAAGTCCTACTGATGTGGTGGTTCACATGAAAAGTGGAATCATGGTATCCACTGAATTCAAAGGGTAATTGGGAATCATCACTTTTTTTAGACTGTATAGCTTAATGTGTATCAGTTCTTTGGAAATTATCATGGCGAAAGATTCTGATTTTGGTATAATGTAATATAATTACCTATTCTTTTATTTCTGATAATTCTTTAACAATGTAAGATTTGTTGCTTATTGCATATATATTTGAAGACTTTGATAGACTCAACAAAGTTTCCTTTTTTTATTTAAAGCAAATATATATTCCGTGTTAGTGATTGAACTGTGCACTCAACCTAAATGGACTCACATTGACCGTGGTTTACATGCCAGGGGATTATCAATAAATATCATCAGGTATAAAAAGGATGACAAACAACTGGCTATTTTCATTTAAACATTTTTGAGATTAATGTCTGGAAACATTATTTTTGGCTGCCCTAGAACAATAGCACACACTAAGAAAAGATAGGGAGAAGAAAATAAAAAATGTTTTCATAACATATGCTGCATAATAGAAGTTGATTACTATTCTCATGGCATACATTGTGAAATTACAAGAAGTTCCTGTGGAAAAGAAATCAAACATTACTAATGGGAATGATACATTAGAGGTGACATAACACTAATTATGCTCAGCTCATTAATATTCAGTGCATAACTGTATCAAATCATCCATAATTACCATAGATATGTGCAAATAGCATGGAACAAATAGAAATAGAGAGCATGGGAACATGAAAGTACTTTTGATACATAGCACAAAACAGCAGGCCTCATCCTCGTGAGTGGGAGATAATTTAAGCATTGTTCCTAAAACACTGGAGAAGACCTATGTGTACATAGTGGTTGTGGAAATTTCACCTGGAGGGATTAGGTAATAGAAACCTAAAAGAGGTATAAAGAGAAATGTAAGAAATTATTCTTTTTTTAAGGTTTCAGTTCATTTTTAACATTAATTTTATTGAGAAAGAAATAGTAATGACACAGTTTCTTATTTAAAGTGAATGGACTCCTCTGATAAGTAGACACAAAAATGATGTCAGAAAACTAAACATTAAGAGTAATTGTATGTAAGCCAGCAAACTAAAGTCAATAACTGTTGTACACAGTAGTTAAACACTGAAGAAATCTTCCTTTGAAATTTCACAAATCTTATGAATAACTTTATCCCAGGAGTTGAAAGCCTTGTACAATGAAAATTACAGAAAACTGCGAAGAAATTGGAGTACACTAATCACTTGTATATTCGTGGATCAATTGAATTAATGCCAGATAGATTAATATTTTTGAAGTGTTGCTATAAAATTTAGTCTATGATTTTAATGAAATATTCATTATCCTGAATGTCCATTTCAAAATAAACTGCAAAGGCATAGTAACAAGAACAGCATGGTGCTGGGATGCAAATAGACATGTAGGCAAATAGATAAGTACAGAGAAATAAACATACTACTGCAGCCACCTGGTGCTTGAACGTGGCCAACAAGCATACAATTGGCATAAACATAACAAATGATCTGCATATGGTAAGTTCCGACTAGTTGCCTCTCATTGACTTTATACAAACATATGCTCTGATTGAAATAAAATTCTAATGCCAGAATTATTGAAAGTGCTAAAATACATAAGAAATACACTTCAAATCATTGCCATGAACAAAGGTTTCATGAAAGTAACACAGGCCTATAGTTCAAGCACACCGGGAGGTTCAGGCAGGATGATTGCGACACAAGGCCAGCTAGAACAAGTTAGCAAGTTAACAACAGTGTGTTTCAAAAATAAAAAAGGACTTCAGAATGAGTTTAAAATAAAATCTGTGTCCATTCCCTGGTATTTCAGAAAACAAAGCAAATCAACAAAAAACACCAGGAAAATCCCTATGAAAGTGGCTCAGAAAACACTGGAATTTGTAGTGAGAACTGAGAAATGGTACTGCTGAGCAGTAAAGGGAACGGTGGACATGGTGCAAACACAGCCTACAGAAGGTGAGAATAGTCTCTGTCCCCAGCCCGATCGACAGATGATTCTTGTTAAGATGATATAAAGACTGACCTGGAGAGTGAGCCATGAAAGACAGAGCCATAAATATGGAAGTGAATTGGACATCCATTTATTAAAAGCAAAACTCCAAGTGGCCAATAAGCATATGATGGGAAACTGTGGCTACCAGGGAAATGCAGATACAAATTCTAATGTGATACCATATTACTGAGGGCAGAACGCCTGCAGTGGAAAATGGTACAAAAAAAAAAAAAAAAAAAAAAAAAAAAAAAAAAAAAAAGTGAAAAGTAGTAAGGGCTGGCCCGGTTGAGGTGAAAAGTGTAAATTAGCACAGCCATTGTGGATATCCTCATGCAGTTTCCTGGAGAAACTAAAAATTGAGGTATTGGATTCTACTCTGATACTCCTTGCTGCACTCCTGGGAGAGTTAAATTGAGCATCCTTTTGTGATAGTGGAAATCAGCACAATTCAGAACAATGAAGCTAGGCAAATCTTAGGTGTCAGTCCACTGATCGATCAGTGCTGTACACAATACTTCATGGAATCTTGTTTGTTCATAACAAGAGTGAAATCCTGTAATTTTCAGGAGAAAGAATGGAATTGCGGATAACAATACAAATTTAAATAATTCAGACTTTTAGGGAAATATCACATTTATACTTATATTAGTGATCTAAAAAAATTAAAATCATGAGACAGCAATGAAATCGTAAGGGTAACAGAGAAGCAGCTGCAGTCACAAGTGTGGTGGGGAAGAGGAGTAGCTCACTGTGGAAGACCAGAGTCTTTATCGCCTGCACAAGCGAGCAACGCTGAAGCCCATGCTGCTATGACATTGTGACGACATGTAAAAGGTTCCTAAACAAAAGTACAGCCTGGCTTGGGATCGTAAGTGCAGCCCTGTAAGACATACAAGTGTCCTCTCTGCACTCAAATTCGGTTGAATATGCATCAGAATCTCAACTAGCTAGTTTAGTTTTTATAAATTCAAATTTTCATGCTTGATTCACAGTTTAGTTATTTAAAAAGTATACTTAAGGGTGTGTGAAACACATTTCATCTGGTAATTTTTTTTAACTGAAAATTTAGACAAGTTTCTGAGGCCTAAGTTATTTCCAGTGAAACTTTAGTACCCAAATAATTATAAAATACATTTAAAATATTCCATGTAAAATGAATTAATACCTTTATTTTGTAATTTTATAGCTATGGTATCTTGGAATAGTAATTTTAGGTATATCATGCTAAATTATATTATTCATAGAGATTTTGACTACTTCTAAAGTTATCTATATCATTTCTATCATGTTTAGTAGGGACAGTATTAATGTGGAAGAGTAAAATTCCTATGTTCTCCATGATGCATGGTATTACAGTACACTTTGACCTGCATAATTATTGCTAATAACAAACACACGTGATTAAAATACCTTAATGGATTAACGTGCACTTTCCACTGCAGAGTTGTACTTGAATGCTCTGCATTATGGATTGATACCTTTGTTTTAACCTTGAGATTAGTTTTACGTTTTTATTTAATATATAGCACAATTTCTTATCCAAAAGAGCAGAAAAAGTTGGGAGTCAGAGAGAGGTAATGCAGGATCTTAGTTAAATTAAAGAGGAATAAAAGGAAATAAATTGTACAAATATATGGGGTATAAAATAAGGTTTTTTGGAATTATCAAATTTTAGAAATTAGAGTGTCTACCATTCCAAACATTTGCAAATTGTTTGCGCTAAGAGTATAAAACAATCTCTTTTGCTGTTATCAGATAAACAACACAGTACACTGTTGTAAGATAAACAACACAGTATCATCATACGGCACACTACACAACAAATGTTTACTTCTATTAGCTCTAGGCCATTTTCCAATTCCTATCCTCTGGTGAGTCATTTAGCCTTCTATTCTAGTGGTTGTACATCGTTAGATTCTACATATTATTAAAATTATCCAATATTAATTTTTGACATTTTCTCCAACTGTCTGCCACTTGCTGTGTAAATTTCAGCAACATTATTTGGTCTACAAATTATTTTCCCTTAAAATCTGTGCTCTGCTGCATAACTTTCACAAATAATGCTCTTAGGAAATTTCTACCTAAGCATCTGCAAATGACAAGTAGTGAAATTATTTAGATGTGTTAAAATAGAGCTTGTCTATAGTAATACCACTCAGACAGCACTGAATCTTGTCTACAATAGGTTATACCTTCATTGTAAACTCACACGCAAAGAAAGATAAACATGAATTCCTCTGAGAAAATTCTGCATCATTTGTAATGTTTTATTCTTTTCCTTCATTTAATTATTTATTTACATAATAGAAGGTCTCACCCCACAGTTCAGACTTAGGGATTCTCCTCTCTCAGCATCTCCAGGGATGGTATTACATGCATGTGTCACCCTGCCTAGTTTTAGTGTTTGACTTTAACCTTTTACAGCTCAGCATATTAGAAAAAAAGGAAATGGAAGCTAAACAGGGACTCCATACCTCTCCAGTGTGAGCAGTGGTCATGAAGAAAACAGAATGCAATAATGCTTGTGAGAATGTGTATTAAATGATTACATTGTGCATGGTTGTTGGGAATGTAATTTAATACAGCCGCAAGGAAAATCAGTAAAGAAATTCCTTAAAAAGTTATAATTAGGGCTCCACTTTGACTCAGACATGCCACTTAATGTATTTCTAGGTCTAAGTAGCAAGCTACACTGACATATGCACACATGTTTATAGCAAAACAATAGCAGCTGTCTTAGTTACTGTTCTCTCATTGTTGGGACAAATACCCAACCCTCAAGAGGTTTATTTAGCACACAGTTAATTCAGTTTTCTTATTTTAAAACACCCTGAATTACGTAGCAAGACCTTGGAGCCTTAGTTGTACAGGAGAGATGGTCAGTGCCTCACTGGAGCATTGCCATGTCCAGGATGACCTTCTCCATACCTCCAAGAGAGGCTGCTGGCTGGGGGGAAACACATGATGTCAGTTTAATCATTCACACCTATCTGGCTTGAGTCCTTGAACTCAGTCTTTGTCCTCTGACCCCGCCCCTCAAGCTGTTCACTGTTCCTCAAGCTACCTATGTCCATAATTTACATGAGGCTTTGGAGGACAATTAGGCAAAATGCATACAGTCTGAGCCCGGACCCCAAAGGCTCACACACATCCCTTTATCCAAAAGGCATTCTAGCCCAAGTTCTAAGTCTCCTCCAAGATCCAAGGCAAACTCTCAACTGTGAGCCCTGTACAAATAAAAAGTTAAATATATCCAACATTCAAAGTCATCCTATAAACATTGCTATTCCAAACCATATACACAGAGTAATGCAAACAATGTGGGCCAAAACAATTCCAAAACTGAGCAATGCAAACATTAAGTCATATAGTTCCATGTGGAACATCCAAAGCAATCTGTGGCAAATTGTGAACTCCATGTGGCTCTGCCACTACAGCACTTTTGGTGGTTGTAGCTCCCATGGCTTCTCTCTTAGGCCGGCTTTGCTCCCTCCTGCAGTTTCACTTAAATGATCAATGATCCTGGGGTGTCCACTGAGTAGGCTTCTCACTCGCACCTTTATATACCACCTTCTCAGAGGCACACTACCTGGCCTCCTAGAACTTCTGAAATCTAGGTTGGAAGCATTCTTAACCTCAAAACTCCTGCATTCTACATGTGCCTAAACTCAATGTCATGTGCATGATACCACGGTTGGCTTCCAGCTGGAGCAGTAGCCAGGCTTTCTTCTCTGTTGGTTGTATGGGTCAAGTGCCTGGATCGCTGAGCACTCTCAACTTAATTGCAAAGAACAAATTCTCCATGCTGATGCCTTCCTGGAATCTGGTGTGGCCACTAACTACATTCTGGGACCTGGGGCTTTGCATATTTCTCAAATCAAAGTCCCTCACCCTTGTGATTCTGAGTCTTCTGGGGGCAAGAACCTGCCACCTCCTGTGATACCATCAGTACAATTTTTCTAGTCTTTTCTCCTCCTGCACAATGGACATCTCAGGTGTATCTTTGCAGTTCACAGCCTTTCTGGTGATTCCATTCTGGCCAAATTCATAACAGTTTAAATAATACTGCTGAGCTCGTTGCTCTTGATTCTCAACATATATTTGACTAAGAGTCCATAACAATAACCATGCCACTGTTCTGATATTTGACTGCCTTGATATTTCCTTTGAAAGATTAATCAGTCCTCCATGCTTGATATCAGTCTCAGGCAGAGCCTCTGGACATGGAAAAAATTCAGACAAATGTTCTGCTAAGCCAAAATACAAATGACCTGGGATCCACCAGCCAATGCAGTCCTTCCTCCAGCAGAAACTCCCCCACCTTGGTATTTAAAGGCAGACCTTCTATAAGCCTTCTGATCTTCTGAACTCTGACCAAAATCTTCCCTACAGAACAGCCAAAGCTTTTCCTGCCTTTCTCTTTTAGGCGATATCTGCAAAATTTTTCCTACACTTTCTCGTAAACCATTTCCAAAATCTTATAATCCACATGATCAGGTTTAGCCATAACATTGACTGCACTCCTTGTACCAAATTCTGTCTTAGTTACTCTTCTGTCATTGCTGGGAAGGCTTACTTAGCTCACAGATACTGGAGGTTTCATGGTTTGTAATGGCCTGACTTATGTAACAAGGCCTTGGAGCCTCACTTGTACAGGAGAGAAGGTCAGTGCCTTGCTGGGGCCCACTGCATCCAGGATGACCTGCTCCATACCTCCAAGAACGGCCGCATGCTGGAGGCAGCACATACTGCCAGTTTAACTGTGCCTATCTGGCATTGCAACTTGAGCTCAGCCCTGTTCCTCTGGCTCCATCCCTCAAACCACTCAGTGCTCCCCAAGCTATGTCTGTCCCATGACTTATGTGAGGGCTTAGGGGGACAATTAGACACAAACCACAAGAGCAGCTAGGCTGTGCAAGGGGCCTTGGTGCCTACCAATGTAAATGAGATGCATTGTGGCATATTTTTCAAACCATAAGGAATGAAAATCCTGTCATTTGCAGCAGAATAGATATATGTGAAGAACATCTTTATTATCAACATACACAGGTTATAAATTAATCCACTAGTGCTCTCAAACATGGAATCCAAGAATAGAGGAAAATAAGTAGGAATAGGCAGGGTGTGAGAAAGTTGACAGGAGCAGAGGAGGGGCTTGGAGGAGAGAAAGAGAAAATGTAAGGAGATGAAATGCAGAGTGATATTTATACTCCAATACAAGAAGCCAGAGCATTATTCTACAGGACTAACACACATTTGCATATTTCAGAAATGTTTTTCTGAAGTGCAATCCAGTTATTCAGAAAACATTTCATTTTATCTTTCACACATGACAGAAAAATCATAACCAAGTCCCCTTGTATTTTATTGTGTTCAGGATATCACTACTAGATCAGACCCATAGTGATCCTCCAGTTTCCAGCCTACCGACAGCTGGGATATAGGTACCCAGGCTCAACTGGCATCTCAGCATGCCCCGGAGAGGGAAGGTTCAGCAAAGCAGGCTTGGGGATTCAAGCCCCTACCCCTGTGCCTGCTTGCAAGTGCTTTAATCTGCTAACGTATTTGGCTGCCCCTTAAAAATCACATATTAACATTTAAGAAATAACCACACATTGTCAATAAACCAAAACCTTGAATATACTTACCCATTCCCTTTAAATGTACATAAAATTCTTTTGTGCCCAAAATAATGGTTGCTTACTTTTGTTTTGCTGACTGTATTAGCCTGTACTACTCAGATTTACATTAATTTCACAGTAATGTCTGGCCCATCATATTGCTTGATATTTCTGGAATGAATATATTATTGGGGATCCATTTATTAGAAAACGTCGAGTTCAAGCACCTAAGGTAGTTGAATGTCAACGGAGTGCCCACTTTTGACAGGTGTAGACAAAGGAAGGGTTGTAGAAAGAAAAAATCATGTGTGTTTATAGACAGTACAGTTGGGATAGATAACGCTGTGCTTCTACATAATTCTATGAGAGGCAAGATCTGCACTATTGGTGGTTGGGCAGGATATTATGTCAGCTTTTAGTGCTATAGTCATCCACTAGGTAAATAATTATTGAATCTTTGATATAATTCAGCTATATAAAAACCTGTAAATATTATATCATGTATGCACCTTGTACAATACCAAAACGTTATGAAAACAGTTTGCAATGTATTATTTCATCGACTCTGTATGGTTATGGTGTTTTGAAACTGTCTGATTGACATTTGTATTTCAATAAAATAAAAACAAATGAAAAAAAAAAAAAAGAAAAGAAAAGAAAACAGCATGGGTGAGTTAGAGAACACCAGTTCCAACTAACAGAGATGGACTGACCTGTGGTTTATGCTAGGTTAAGAAAGTATTTGTCTAAATCACATGAGACAGAAAAGACCATTTTTTAAACTGTCAATGCTTATGGACAATGATCCTGTCCTGTTTTTAATCTTTTATAATTCTGACATTGTACTAAGATAGGCACAATATAGAATAGTGCGTCACAAACATTCAAAACACGAATGAAAGTGCATAGAATCAGCATACCAAATCACATAAATCTTGTTATAAAAACTCCAACAGTTATCTTTGAAAAGAGGTTTTATCATTGATTGTGGTTCGTTAATTTTTATTTAGTGCTCAAGAAATATTTTTGGTACAGTGTCTCACTACACAGACCAGAATCATAATGATCCTCTAGTCTTCAACCTCCCCAGCTCTGGGATTACAAATGTGCACCCCTGTGTTCAGACTCTGTGGCCATCTAAGTATGCCGGAAGGTGAGACCAGCATAGCATGTGGTGTCAGAGATTGAACCCTGGTCCCTGTGCTTAGCTAAGGAAGTACTTAGTCCTCCGAGGTATCACACTGGCCCTTCAAAATTGTTGATGTCTTTAGTTAAGAAAAATGTGTTCTGATCTAAAAATTTCTTAATAGCTTTCTTCACCTCCCTGTTCCTCAGGGTGTATATGAGAGGGTTTACCAGTGGCGAGACTACACAGTAGAATACAGAAACTACTTTTCCAATGGGGGTGAAGTTGTACTTGGCTGGAGAGTGGGCAAAGGCAAAGATAACAGTGCCCTAGTAGATGGTGATCACAGTAACGTGGGAGGCACAGGTGGAGAAGGCTTTCTTCTTAGCCTCTCCGGAAAACAGCTTGATTACTGTGGTCACAATATTTCCATAAGAGAACATTGTGATGAGGAAAGAACTTAGGTTCACAACAGAGCTGCATGTGTAACCTAGTGTCTCAACAAAAAACGTGTCTGAGCAGGAGAGTTTAGTAATAGGGTCTGAGTCACAGAAGAAATAGTTGATCTTCTGGGGACCACAGAAATTTAGGTGAGAGTTCAATATGGTAGCAGGAAGAGGAGCAATGAATCCCCCAGCCCAGCACCCAGCTGTATACCTCAGGCAGATCTAAGAATTCATGAGCAGTGAATAGCGCAGAGGGCTGCATATGGTCACATACCAATCATAGGCCATTGCCGCGAGCAGGACGCACTCTGTGGCTCCCATGGAGAAGAAGTAGAACTGGGTAATACAACCAGGAACAGAGATGGTGACACGTCTGGAGAGGCACGTGGCCAACAACTTTGGCATGGTAGTCGTGGTGTACCAGATCTCCAAAAAGGACAGATTCCCTAAGAATATGTACATGGGTGTCTGGAGAGTGGAGTCCATGAGCATAATGAAGATGATGAGGGTGTTTCCCATGAGGGAGAGCAAGTACACAGAGAGGAAGATCAGAAACAGTGCAAACCTTAGGGAGGCAGAGCCAGAGAATCCCAGGAAAATGAACTCTGTCACTTGGGTTCCGTTTCCTCCACCCATACCTCATCTTCTCTAATCTGGAAGGGAATGGCAATAGCAGACACTGGTAAATGATCGAGGACTTAAGAGTGGGAAATTTATTCTTTCAGGTTCCTACACTAGGGAGACAATATGATATTCATACATATGAATCTGATTTACTGAACTTATGAGTATAGCCTCCAGTAATGGAAAAAAACTGAATTTAAGAATTAAGCAATGAAGATGAGAGAAAGGAGAAAAGGTAGAGAAAAAGGCTGTAGGGAAAACATGCAAGATTTTATACAGGATGGCTGAGATGATTGTACTCATAATTTCCATCAGTTTTGTTTTTTGAAACTAGCAATTAATGTTTAGACCCACCTTGACTAATGGTATTGTGTTGCCTGTGATCTGAGCAACTACCTCTAGATCAGCAATGTGTGAAACAAAACACATGGCTGAATGTGCCTCATCTTAGTCTTCTAAATGTGTAACGTTCTAATGTCTTATAGTTATTACACTGTCAATATATATGAAAACAGAAAATAAGATTTCTTAAAAACAACCACCAATATTCAATTGCTTTCTCAATCTTGCGTAAGTATAGCTGTTAATCTAATCAACAGATGTGATGATAAAAATATAACAACCACTGTTAATTAGCTATTTCTGTTTTGAAAATCTGTAACATACATTGTTGCACATTACTCTATTTCTGCCTTTTTTCTATTTGTTTTTGCTTCGGTTTTTACTCTTCAAAATAAAATGTAATAAAATTTTGAAAAAGAATGGGAAAATATTTTTCATTTATTTAGTGTGGTAGTGATCCTTAATACCAAAGATCAATGTCTGTCAAAGGCATGATTGAACACTTTTACATGTCACATTTGGTTTTCAAGATAATTATTCCATGTGCATAGCCTAATAATCTACAGCATTAGGAATAAAA